>PVIW01004405.1:123284-133762 GCA_004026585.1 Noctilio leporinus | reverse complement strand
TTTATCTGCCCTTCCATTCTGAATGATAGCTTTGCTGGATAGAGCAGTCTTGGTTGTAAGTCCTTGCTTTATATCACTTTGAATATTTCCTGCCAGGCCCTTCTTTCCTGCAAAGTGTCTCTTGAGAAATCAGCTGATAATCTTATAGAATCCCCTTTGTAGGTAGCCTTCTTCTTTTCTCTTGGTGCTTTTAAGATGCCCTCTTTATCGTTAATCTTTGGCATTTTAAGTAGGATGTGTCTTGATGTGGTTCAATTTAGATGTAGCTTGTTTGGGACTCTCAGTGCTTCCTGGACTTGTATGTCTATTCCCTTCACCAAATTTGGGAAGTTTTCCTTCATTATTTTTTCACACAAGTTTTCAATTTCTTGCTCTTCCTCTTCTCCTTCTGGCACCTCTATGATTCAGAAGTTGGCACATTTAAAGTCATCCCAGAGGTTCCTAAGCTTCTTATTTTTGAATTCTTGTTTCTTCATTTTGTCTCAAATCATTGATTTGAACCCTGTTTACCTTCCCTTCACCATTGGTTTTGTGTATATTTTCCTTCATTTCACTTGACCTGGCCTTCACTTCTTCCCTTGTGTGTTTACTGTACTTAAGCATACCTGTCAAATTTGTGAGCATCTTTATTATCAGCATTTTAAACTGTGTGACTATCAGGCTGGCTATCTGCTTAACTGTCAGGCCAGCTATTTCTTTGTTTTTCAGTTAGTCCACTAAGACCTTTATTTATCCTTTTCTGAGTCATATTTCTCAGTCTCCATATCTTGGCAGGCTCTAGTATGCCATTTCTTAGGCAGAGCTACCACACCTGTTAGTTGTAAGAGGCAGAGCTTTAGGTATTGATCAGTGCAGGATGACCCATTTTACCATTTTGAGGTACTTTATGTGGAGGAGGGGCCCGATAGGGCTCTATGCCGCTTGCTCAGCACTTGCCCCTTTTTCAGGCACTTCTACTTCCTTTCTAGGGCTACTTTCTCTCTAGTTCTGTGGTTCCCAGACTGGGTGGGACTGTGAACATTTCAGGACCATGGGGGCCTCTAAACAAATGGACTCTTTTGTTAGACTGATAGTTCCTCCACCCCAACCCCAACAGTTTTCACAGTCAGAACCAGCAATGTGGTTTTGTTTTCTCTCCTGGCACTGGATGAGCCATGCAATCTGGTCTGGTGCAGGGAGTATTCAATAGGTGCCTCTACTGTGATTTGGACAGCAAATTCCTGCTACTCTCCTGCATGCACTGCCAACTTGTGCAGTTGCACAGCCAACTAGAGGTGGCAAATCTTCTTGCCTAACCTCTTCCTCTCTGTATCAGGTCCGCCCCTCTTACCTGTCTGGATGAGTCTTTCTTTCTTCTGTCTTTTGTTTATTGGACTTCTGTGCAGTTCAATGCTCTAGAATTTCTGGATGTCTCTATTTTGGAGGTAGATGTGCCCATTTCTGGTTTTCACTTTGTACTGGGACTCATAAATTCTGTAACTGCTTGTGCATACATGCATATTAAGGTACACATTGTGGATAGCAATGCAAGTCTGATGGGGAAATCAGAAATTAAATGTGTAATTTCAAAGATAAAAGAATATTATAAGAAAGAAAGGAAAAGATGTCTTGACATTTCAAACTGAGGATTTAAGGCGATCTCGAGAGACTCATTTTAAAAATTAGCGAAGCTGGGGTCCAAAAAAAGGTTCATTTACCTGTCTAGTGGGAAAATAGCTATAATGGGTAACCTATAATTTAAATGAGAGATATCTTATATACTAATTTTTAGGGGCATTATGCTTTTAACCACTGCCTTTATAGATACCTAATTAGAGATGATTAGGTCTATGACAGTTGTCTTCATGCAAATTATTTGGGAAAAAAAAAAAAGTCCTTTTTTGCCTTAAAGTTCCTGGCCAGATTTTCTTAACATCACCCAATTACTATGTGATGATGTTATGTTGCTCTTATGGCATCCTGAACAATAGTGACAGTGTTTTATTCAACCTGAAATTCTCTAAAGTCAACAGAATCCCATTCAAGATATGGATTCTACCCAAGTGTGATTTGTGGAAAAGGGAAGAATCAGGTGCACAGGTCTTGACCTGTTTTCACAGAAAACCAGTTGTTGGGGTGAACCTGTGATAATATCCAGGAATGTTATAACAACCACTGATTGGCCTGGCTATGCCTACAGTTCTGGTAAGCATATCAAAATGCTTATTCTTAATAGGTTTAGACCTATTATAATATGGAGGACTGTGTGACCTATTAAAGTCTTTTTTATTTTTATATTAGATAATTAATCCAATCTGTCTGTCCTTCAGGCAAGCCAGGTTTGTCCTGCACATTATCATTGCCTTGGACTGTGAGTGGGTTCTCAGAACATCCATTAACTCATACATAACATGAAATGATTACATGTATTGTCACAGTAATGAAGTTAAGCAACAGTAATATAAAAAGAATTTGCTTCCCTGAGCGCCTAGAGTATCGATCATGTGTCAATTAACTGGCATCTTATAAGTCTGGAACTACCATTAACAGGCTCACCTAAAATATATTAGCAAGCAGTGACAGATACACCTCAATTAGAAGAGCACAGAAATGGAAGTTTTCAAGAGATCAAAACACGGAGACATCAATTGTAGTATATCAATATTCTCTTCAAACAATGGAACAAAGTAGCATGTTTTTTTGAGTGACATGCCCTATGAAATGGTGGTTAAAGGCTTCAATTTCCTTGTTTCTCTTATTATATTAGCAATTTTCCCTAATGTTTAACTAACAAGTTTTCTAATTATGTTCCCTCATTAAGTTTATTATTTTTTCTGATCAAAACTTTTTTCTGATCTGTCCCAAGCAGCAATTTTCAACCTTTTACATTTCATGGGTTCTGTAGACTAATTATTAAAATTCTGTAGCACACCAAAGATATGCTTTTTTGCCAATCTGATAACAAATAGGTATAATTTTAATTCATTCACCAGATTGCTATTGTTTTGGCTGTTGTCATTTTTTAATTTGACAATGTGAGGGAAAAAGGTCAATGTCCTTGACTAAATAGTCAGGTATAGAATGTTTTAAAAATTCATGTGGCATACCAGTTGAAAATCTTTGGTCTTAGGTAAGACATTGTTTTTACCAGTGAAATGTAATGTTTTCTATTCTTGTTATTTACCTCTTTCAAAGTGACATTCTCTATTATTTCTATTCTGAATATAATAGACTTCTGAGTTTTTATTCAGATTTATTTAGATTTTTAAAAGGTGGCTTCTTTGATTCTAATTTCAAAATAACTCATTTTATAACTTTTTTATTTAAAAAAATAAGAAAGTTTTTGTTGCTTACTGAATACAAAAATGTTCCTGTGTATTTAGGCTGTTAGAGTTTATTTTTAAGATATATTGTATATGAAGATATACATATATACATATGTGTATATATATATATGTAGTTTATGTATTTACATATAAGAATAAATTTATTTCAAAAATTAACACTTGTGGTATATTGTTTATTTTACTAAAATATATACCCTGTATATATTGTTTATATATTTATACATAAAATAACTTTATTTCAAAATATAACACTTGTGGTATGTTGTTTATTTTACTAAAATATATACACACATATGTATATATGTATATATTCATATACAGGGTGCACATGATAAAGTGAAAAATTTGTAAAATAAACAACATACCACAAAAGTGTTATATTTTGAAATAAATTTATTCTTATATGTAAATACATAAACATAGTCCTTACTTTTTTAATTGTAAAAAATGTCTCCATTTGCTGCAATAATAGACTCAATTCGACTTTGGAATCTTGAGCATGCTTTAATTAACTTTTCTTTATCCATTGACATCATAATGTTTTCAATCTTTAACAGCCTCTTTATTGGAATGAGGTTGTTTATTAACTTCTCTCTCACAAATGCTGCATAAATAATAGTCTAAAGGATTTGTATATGGTGAACTAGGAGGCCAGATTTCCTTTGACCAGAATTCAGGAGCAATGATACTGAGACATTCTTGCACCTTTTTGGCATTATGTGCTGGTGCAGCATGTTGTTGGAAGATAAAATGATGTCCATTTGTGAGTTGCTTTACCTATGGTATAACTATTTCTCTCAAAATGTCAAGGTAAACATCAGCAGTCACCTTCAAGCCCTGTGGAAAAAATGCAAGGTCATTTTTGTCAGCTCCTTCATTGCTGACAACACCTAACACCATCACTGTAGCAGGAAATTTCAGTTTCATGATAATTGGGACTTCATTAACATTCTCACAGAGCCACTTGTTATTTCTTCTGTTGACTGTTTGGTCCTGCTGAGAATTCTTTGCATTGGAGAAGAAAATCAGAGGGTTTTTTCCTTTGGGATGTTTCAATGTTGTTAGCAGTTTCCTTGCTTTTTCAAAGTACCTTTCCTTTGTCTGCTGTGGCCTTTTCTAAGAACATACAATCTGCTGATATCTTCAGCAATAATCTTGTGACCCATTGCATGTGACATCTGCAGTTCTCTTGCTATGGAGTGCATTGACTTTCCTGGATCTTCACTGATGACCTCCTGGATTCTGTGTACAATACCTGGACTTGTGTGATCCTTGTGTACCTTATGCATTTTCCTTGTTGGTGTGGCAACATAAGGATCAGCACTGTACACCTTCTTCACATTGTCAAATCTATGTAAAGGAATGTTATTGAAGTCTGCAATTTCCTTAGCAGTTTGCCTTGCATGCAGTCCAGAAATTATGGTTGCTCTAACATCATATTCTTTCAACATGATGGTTGCTTTCAGAATTCTATACTTTATATCTGAAACGATGATGTTAAATCATAACCTTAGAAACATAGTTTTTCAAAATTAATAAGAAGCACATGAAATAAGGAAGTGTAAAGTTATTGCTAATTGATCACATGCTTCCTGAGTGTGAGTGTGTGTGTGTGTGTGTGTGTGTGTGTATCATACACATGGTATGAGTAGCATACAATAAGACCTAACCAAAAAGACCAAGACAGAAACAAATAGTGTGTGTACTGGTGCACTGATCATCTAAGAATGATACCCTGCAATGAGAGGTTTTTATTTTCAGGCCTTTTTGATTAATATATTTAAATACATGGATTTAAAGTAGTCTAAAAACAAAACAAAACAGTAAAATTGAGGACTTTCAGGAGCTAAAATGATCACTATCAAAAAGTAAGAAAGATTAGAAGCCCAAAGAAATCTCAGGAGGTTGAATCTAGAAACATGCTAGGAGTTCTGGAATAGATCAAATTCATGCTCTTCTGTTTTTGTGTTATTATAATTGCTTTCTATTCATCTTGACTGAGACTACGATTTTCTTTATGACTGTAGTTTTTTGTAGGTCTTTTGATGACCTTAAAGATTTATTTTGTTAACTTAAATTTGACTCAGTACAATTCCTTCTTTTTCTATCTCCAGCTAAATCTTTGTCGAATATTAAACTGTAAAAGGAAATAAATAAGCCTCATGGTAAACCTTTTTTGTTCAAGCAGACCTCTTTGGCAGTTCCTACTGGCATTTTTTCCAACTAGTTCAGTATACCATGAAATGAAATTAACTGGACCTTTGTCAATGATACTAAGTACCAGTTCATTGTGTGTTTCTGAAATACCCTGTTACTATGGCAATGAGTTTTTTTCCTTCCTAAAATGCACCAACAAAATCTTATGTAGATGTTTGTTCTGGTGATGTCTTTTATATTACTAGAAATAAAGATAAAATAACAAGAACTCACATGGTAATCAGTTCACTCTTTCATTGGCCTGTAATATGTTCTAAACAGCTTTTATACACTTACTACTATATATATATATATATATATATATATATATATATATATATATTTTATACATTCTAGGATGATACAAAGGAAATCTGTCATCCTGAAGCTCATTAATCAAGTTTTTCCTTTTTCCTATTAATAGTCAAGGTTGGCACATAAATGTGTTCAAGTCTCTCCCTCCCAATCCTAAATATTTCTTTTAATTCTGTTTATAGTTATCAAGTAACACCAAGTGCACATCCACTGTTCAAGGTACCTGGGATATACTAATAAATAAACAAATAATTTTTGTTTAAATTGAGTTTATATTCCAGTGGAGAACACAGTCAATAAACAATAGAAAATAAAAATTATATAAAACTAAAAATTATATAAATTTACTAAGGTCTATGGAAAAATGTTAAGTCAGGGTAGGGGATTTGTATATGTGGAGGGAATTGATGGAGTGAGAAAGAGTGTTGTGATTTTGAATAGGCTTCAGTAGGAAGTTAACATCTGAAAAATGACTGAAATGAGGTTACTAGTGAGTCACATGGATGCCTATAAGGAAACAAGCATCTTTTGGAGAAAGGAAAGAAAGCCAATGCCAAAGCTCTATGGCAGAGAATGCTTGCCTAGAGACTGGGGATATCTGCTTTTAATTACTCTTTGTCTTTGCTTTCTCATGTGTCTAACTCATTCTGAGTAGTCCACACATATGGTGTCCACACCTAGCTATTCTTCACCCCACGACACCCTGGCTTTTGTCTACCACATCCTAGGTCATCAGTGAACCAGTTGACAATGCTACTTTTTACATTTCCTTTTCAAAATAAAAGCAGATCATGTGATATACAAACATAAACATGTAATAAATTGAGACAAGCAAAACTTAAAAAATATAAACTCCATCTAATCATTGCACTTGTGGTGCTTAATGTGCAGTGAATATATATTTTTAACCAAAATGAGATCACACTGTATATATTGTTCTGCAACATGCTTTGCTTTCAGTCCTCTATTTCTACCTTTGTATTTCAGTAAATTCTTACCTAATAACCAGATATTCAAATTTCCAAAGTTGATCTCAAAACATCTATTACATCAGAGCTCTTGTTTCATGTAATAGATTATTGTATTAGCAACCAGAACCTGGGCACTAGAAGTACCCATTGTTTCTAGGCCATTTTAGTTGTCCATAGTTAGAAAAATTGTGAGTTTATGTTGATCTTTCTAATTATATATTAATAGTTCAGGTTTACTCTGTTCATTTTTTAATTTAGAATTAAATCACTTTTCTTTTTCACTGAAAATATTGACTGGCTCCTGAGATGATTAGCTGAAGTGCTTATTTTTAGTTTAGAAATGTCTTTTTTTATAACAATGATATTAGCCTTGCTAAAGCAAGGCCTCAAAAAATTGAGTAAAAACTCAGAATTGTTCCTCTCCACGGAAATCTTTAGTAAAAGGCGAAAGATTTATACGATATGAAGAGAAACCAGAGTATTGAAGTGCTTATTTTTAAACAATAGGAATAAATAAAACAGCTGTAAAATATTGATACAATTATTATATGAAGCAATATGACTTTTAAGGGAATTTTAAACCATCTTATAGTTCTATTACATGAAGTCTTCCTTCTATGGGTATATATAATACCAAAATGCTGCATTCCAAAGTCACTTAAAATCAGTTATTTCTATTTATGGTTACTTTACCAATTTAATACATGATAGGTTTCATAGTTCCCAAGGGTATTTTTTAAATCTAGCTGCAAAGACAAGCCTGCTGCTAAAGTACTATGTAGGCTAACTACCTAATTTCTCTGGCAGCCTTTTCTTTTTCCCCCAATATGTAAGTATTTTCCCCATACAAGAACACAGACACTTTTTGTGACTTTTGAAATAGCTGCATTCTATATAAATGATCCATAATTTTTCCCAACAGTTCTCTTGCTGCCACTTGGGATGATTCAGTGTTATAAAAACACTTTGGTTACATTTCACCACCCAGTTTACTTGACATCTCAGGAGGGTTGAATACTTACTCACTTTTTCTTGGATAATTTTTCCCTCCTATGTTTCTACTGACATCATTCTTTTAATTCTTGTCTTATATACTTGAACTCTTTCCTTCTCATGCTCTGGACTCTTCCTCTGCCTATCTATTATTACATCTCTATGCTGCACTCCCTTCTTGGGTCGCCTCAGCCTCTCAGATGGTTTCAATCATCAGTTTGTGCTTATTGCCTACATTTTATATTTCCAACCTAGTATTCCATGACCTTAAATTCCAGCTCTGTTAGCAACAAGCCACGTGTATGCTACATCTGCACCTGAGTTTCTTAGATATATCTCAAACTCAACATGTACAAACATGCATGTATTTTCTACTTTATTCTTCTCATCTTATATCCTTTCAGAAAATGTACTTTAATTGCACATTTTATCACATAAGCAATAAGCCTAAAAATTATGAAATTAATCACTAAATCCTACGTGATACCACTTGCTCGATATTGTTTTCTGTTTGCCATTCCTACTGCTTTTAGGTGTTCTTTCTCTCTTTTCTCAGCTACACACTCTCCTTAAAAGGCATTAAAAAAAATATTTACTGTGTCATTCTGTGTTTTAATGGTTTCCTATTTCCCAAGGGTAGTGTCCATATATCCTCTGATTGAGATTGTAATACAAGGTTTCCATGATTTAGCACCACCATCTTGCCATTCAGTCGCTTAGATGTCCCACCTAGTACCCTGAACTCCAAGTCATTCAGGCCTTCAGACTTTCTTACATCTTCACATGCTGTCCTTTCTGCCCAAAGTGCCCTTGTCCACTCCACCCTTCAGGGTAAGCTCAGGTTTTACTTCCTGACATGCTCTATCCAACATCACTGTACAGACTAGGTTCTTCCTTCATCAAGTGCTTCTCAGCTATATTGTAATTGTTGTGATGATTTTCTCTGTACAATGTGAGATCCTTGATGGCACAGACTTCTGTTTATTTAGTGGTATCTTTGAGCTGCGAATTGTGGCCGTCCTGCCTTAGGTGTTTGATGCAAGTTTGCTGAATGAATGGATGGCTACCTCTGCTGCTACATGTGTTACACTATCAGACTTTCCCAGTTTCCTGAGGACAGATACCAATCTTGATTGCAGTTCTATTCTCAATGTTTTGTATAGCCCTTGACATCACAAGCACCTGGTGAATATATAGCCAATATCATCTTAGAGGTACATGCATGTAGTTATGCTGGTATATTTACTCATCAGATGATAACTAGGATTTGGATGAACAGGAGTACCTTAATTTTCAGAAATTTAGATGCAGACAGAAGCTGCCTTTTATTTATTTATTTATTTATTTATTTATTTATTTATTTATTTTATTGTTGTTGTATTACGTCCATCCCCTTTTTGCTCCCCTCTGTCCCCCTCCCCACCCACCCATTCCCCCCAAAGTCAATCCCACCTGTTGTCCATGTCCATGGTTCCTTTATACTAGGTTCTTATCTAAGCTACTCCCCTTTCTTGCCTCTGCCTCCCCCCTCCCCCAAACCCCTTTCCCCCTGACCACTGAAGGCCTATTCCTTGTATTCATATACTTGGTTCAGTTTTGCTTGTTGTTAGTTTTGCTCATTATTGTCCTGTAATGGGTGAGATCATGTGATATTTGTCCTTCACTGACTGGCTTATTTCACTAAGCATAATACTCTCCAGTTCCATCCATGTTGTTGCAAAGGGTACAAGTTCCTTCTTTCTTTCTACTATATAGAATTCCATTGTGTAAATGTACCAAAGTTTTTTGATCCGATCATCCACTGATGGGCATTTAGGCTGTTTCCAGCACTTGGCTATTGTAAATAGTGCCACTATGAACATAGGTGTGCATAGGTTCTTATGAATTGGTGTTTCAGGATTCTTTGGGTATAGTCCAAGTAGTGGAATTGCTGGATCAAAAGGCAGTTCCATTTTTAGTTTTTTACAGAAACCAAATACTGTTTTCCACAGTGGCTGCACCAGCCTACATTCCCACCAACAGTGTATGAGGGTTCCCTTTGCCCCACATCCTCGCCAACATTGTTGTTTGTTGATTTGCTGATGATTGCCATTCTGACAGGTGTGAGGTGGTATCTTAATGCAGTTTTAATTTGCATCTCTCTCATGACTAGCGATGTTGAGCATTCTTTCATATGCCTCTGGGCCCTTTGCATATCTTCCTCAGTGAGTTGTCTGTTCAGGTCCTTTGCCCATTTTTGAATTGGGCCATCTGTCTCCCTGGTGTTGAGTCACATTAGTTCTTTATATATTTTGGAGATCAGACCCTTGCCTGAGGTATCATTGGCAATTATGTTTTCCCATACAGTTGGTTCCCTTTGAATTTTGCTGATATTTTCTTTAGCTGAACAGAAACTTTTCAATTTCATATAGTCCCATTTGTTGATTCGTTCTTTGATTTCCTTTGCCCTTGGTGAAGTATCAGTAAACATGTTTCTGCGTAGGATATCCAAAAGTTTACTGCCTATATTTTTCTCCAGGACCTTTATGGTGGCACTGTTTATGTTTAAATCCTTTATCCATCTTGAGTTTATTTTGGTGTATGGTGTAAGTTGGTGGTCTAGTTTTATCTTTTTGCATGTTGCTGTCCAGTTCTCCCAACACCATTTGTTGAAGAGACTGTTTTTACTCCATTGGAT
>PVIW01004405.1:106895-123184 GCA_004026585.1 Noctilio leporinus | reverse complement strand
CTGGGCATTTTTGGCTCCATATAAATTTTTGAAGTACTTTTTCTATTTCTGTGAAGTCTGTCATTGGTATTTTAATTGGGATTGCATTGAATCTGTAGATTGCTTTGGGTAGTATGGACATTTGAATGATGTTAATTCTTCCCATCCACGAACATGGTATATGCTTCCATTTATTTGTGTCTTCCTTGATTTCTTTCTTCATTGTTCTGTAGTTTTCTGAGTACAGTTCATTTACCTCCTTAGTTAAGTTTATTGCTAGGTACTTTATTTTTCTTGTTGCTATGGTAAATGGGATTTGTTTTCTCGCTTCTATTTCTGTTGTTTCATTATTGGTATACAAAAGTGCTTTTGATTTCTGGAATGGACTTTATACCCAGCTATTTTGCTAAATTTGCTTATTAGGTTGAGTAAATTTTTGGTGGAGCCAATCGGGTTTTGTATGTCCACTATCATATCATCTGCAAATAATGACAGTTTGACTTCCTCCTTTCCAATTGGATACCTTTGATTCCTTTTTCTTCTCTGATGGCTATAGCTAGAACTTCCAAGAAAATGTTGAATAGGAGTGGAGAAAGTGGACAGCCTTGTCTTGTTCCTGATCTTAGGGGGAAAGCTTTCAGTTTTTGTCCATTAAGTATGATGTTGGCTTCAGGTTTCTCATAGATTGCCTTAATGATGTTGAGGTATGCTCCCTCTATTCCCATTTTGCTGAGGGTTTTTATCATAAATGGTTGCTGCACCAGAAGTTGCCTTTTAGATACATTCAAATTCATATATTTGAACAATAAACCTACTATTGTTATTTCATCATACATATCTGATATCAAAAGTGATATTTGAAATATTAGGCTATGTTAAAAGTTTAATATATGGGACAACTCCTACAAGGAAAACTCATTGTCCTCCAACATCATATAATTGGGTAGAAAAACACTATAAAAATTAAACAAGACTTTCTTTTAAAAATGGTCTCCAGATGGACTTTAATGTCAGTCAAATACATGTATTTGTGTGTGTTCTACAGCTAAGAAATAGGTATTAGGAAATCACAAACTGAAAGGGAAGAGAATTGAGTTTAAAAATAAAATAGTTTCTTATGTCAAACATTTCTTACTTAAAATTTTCATTTACATACCATATATATTCTATTAAAGTGAAAGTATAATTTTAGTTGTAAGCTCTAGTTATTTTATCTCCTTCTCTCTATTCCTAATAAAACAAATAATTTAAAATTGATGAGTCTAGCTCTAGAAATTATTCCAGAATTAATTGTGTTTATTTGCAACATTTGATTTATGGGAATAATAGTTACAGCAATATTTAGGATGACTAATAATGGTATCTAGGCAGCATTGTAAATAGAATTTTGTATGTATGTATCTTAGCAGATGGAAGGTAATATTTCATAAACTCAGTTCATAAAATGTTTTCTAAACCAGTGCAGGTGTTGGTTTTGAAGTTTATTGATATTTTGAAATTGTGAATTAAAAAATGTTTTATCTGAATTGGGTGGCAATAACTTGGTAACCTTCATGCAACATTCATTGATAAAAAAACATTTGCATTGATTTGTCATTAATTTGGTCAGTTTCCTTCATATTGTCCTTTCATATTAAATGCTTTCAAAGTATGAAATGCTACTTACATTTCATTATATTTTAATAATGCTGATAGCATAAAGGCAATCATAAGAAAAAACTGTCCTCTAAAACTTTCTGTTTATGTTAAAATAGACACATTGAACAATATGAGTATCTGTATATTATATGCCTTAATTACTAACACAAAGTAATATGTACATTTTAATGCTCCAGAGATTTTATTTTTTTATGTTTATTTTTCCCTTCAAAGTGACTATCCTATTTTATACACTAGTTTTACATTTATGCTGTTATTCTTCAAAATATTTTTTGGAAACCCCTATAGAGTAGGTTGCAGAGCTTCTAGTATATTTTAAAATTTTTTGTGTTTTGATTGTGGGTTTGATTTTCAGAAACAGTGAAACAGCAGTTTAGAAAAAAATTATGAAGTTCTTTAGAAAATAATTATTGATGAATTTGGCAAGATCACAAACTCGAAAGGCTATAGGAGGCAGGTAAATTCTGTCAAGTGAGTGCAAACAACCCTCTGAGAACCACAGTGACTGACTAGAGAGCTGGCCTTGTCTAAAGGACTATAAAATGCAAGCTTTGCAGTGCCTAGTTTTCTGATCTTGCAGGCAAAGCTGAAAATGTGCATATTTACTGGACCCTCTCAATTTTTTAAATGTTGACTCAGTTCTTTTGAACATTTAATTTGCAAGCTCTGCTTTAAAATATTTCTTTACAGTGCTTATACTCTATATAAGCCCTTCTAAAAGTTTTCATAAACTCAGCTTTCTTTTCCTAAATTTAACAGTTCTAACTTATCAAGAGCATCATAACAAAGAGTGAGAGTAAAGAAGAAATATATTACGTGGTCTCATATCAGTGAGCCTTTCCCATATAAAGTAATAATTCATCCTTACCTCATTCCTAGATACTTTTCTCTATATCATTTATCAACATTTGACAGATTGTATATTTACTTGTTTGTTCATTATCTTTTTCTCTCTAATATACCATAGATCCATTAATATACTTTTTGTTTACTAATGTATACCTAGTTCCTAGAACATTTATTGGCAAAAAGTAGGCCCTTAATAAATACCCATGGAATGAATTAATTTTCTACAGACAATCACCTACAAGGGGGAAATAAGCAAAGAATTGACCAGAGCTGACATAGGAATACAGCCAACAGTGTGAAGATGCCCGTTCAGTTCATACTGGCTGAGAACGCTGCCTGCATGCAATTTGTCAGCTCTGCATTCAGTGATCTCATTGATTGCTTGAAGCCACCCATTTACAGAACATCACTGGATTCAAGAATTGTGAGATACTGACTTAACAAAGGTATTTTTAAACATTTATAAGTTCAAACATTGAAATGGCCTAACTCACAGGCAGTATTCAGGTTTATTTTAGAGGTTTACTTATTCAGTATATATGAGGTCTGTTCTAAAAGTATCGGCCACTCAAACTCTTTTTAATTATATTGACATTGGTTCAATACTTTTGGGACAGACCTATGCACATTGGGACACTTATTCAGGCACGTGTAATTACTGGGTCTTAGGACATATTTCCCTTTTGAAAATAATCTGTCTATTTTCCTATGGCTTTTAAAGAGTTTTCCTATTGTTATTAATTTTTCTAAACATGTACCATCATGTGTCTAGATGTAGATCTTCTAAAAAGGTATCCTGCTTTAGATTTACGAGCTTTTTGAATCTGTGATTTTGTATCTTTTGTCGGTTCTAGAAAATATCATTTTTTCTGCCATATTCTATGTCTTCAGAGATGTTATACTTTTTCACTGTAATTTCAAAATCTCTTACCTTTTCCTCCATATTTTTATCACTTTACCTTTCAATGCTTCACACTGTTTAGTTTCTTCTAATTTTTCTTCCAGTTTACTTAATTTTTTAAAAATTATGTCTAATCAAGTGATAAATCCCTTGAAAAAATTTTCCAACAGTTGCTTGCTCTTTTTTTTTTTTTTTTTTTTAGCATGCTAAGTAAATTTTTATAATTTATAGTATCTGGATAAAATATTTGCACTTAATCATTTCTTTTTTATTGAATAAAGTTACCCTGTATGTTTTATAGTCTTCTTATACTTATGCTATTTATAGTAGGGTAGTATATCAAGTATTTGTGGGTAACTTTTTATCTCCTATTGTTTCTACTTGTTTCATACATGGGACCTTGTTTCTTCATGTGCCTTGTTATGATCATATCATACTGTGTGCTAGACATTGTTTCAGACCTAATTTATTAGAATAATTGAAATGCCAAAATGCTAGACATCACCTTCCAGAGAGAACTTTTATTTGCTTTTGCTATGTAACTTGAGGCATTTCCAGTCTGGAATCACCTTAACCAAGATCAAGGTATAAGGTTTTTTGGACCATCCAGATGATGAAATTTCAAGCTATAAGTCTGTGTAAAAGTGTGTTACTTTACAATGCATACTTATAATGAGAGTATAAGTCTTTGGTGTCTCAGTTTAAAACTGAAGCCCCCATTTTTGAGCTTTTATTTTCTGATTTTTTCTTGTATAGAAGACTATTTTTGATTTGTTTTTTCTTCTATGTTAAGAAAGAGGGGAAAATATATATTTAAATGTCCACTCTTTTACCTACGTTATCTTCATTTGCTTGGGTCTCTTCTCTCTCTTTATTTTATTGTCTGTATCTGTTGTTAAAAGCAGAGAAGATTCTTCCTGAACTTTTTTTTTTTTTTAAGATTTTATTTATTATTTCCAAAGAGAGAGGAAGAGAGAGAGGTAGAGAAGGAGGGAAACCTCACTGTATGGTTGCCTTTCACCTGCCTCCGGCCACGGACCTGGCTGGAGACCTGGCTTGCAACCTGGTTATGTGCCCTGACTAGGGAATCGAACCAAAGACCTTTGGGTTCGCAGGCCAGTGCCTTATCCACTGTGCCACCAACCAGGGCCTTCCTGAATTTTAGAAGGGATAGTTGGTATAAACCAATGCCAGGGTGAAGCAAGGGACTTGGAAACCTACTCTTCAGGATGCAGATTTCTCCTTAATCCCCTCTATTTCATCTCTTCCTCAATGTATTATGGATCCTGTAAAGAAATGAAACAATTTTTTCAACTTTTCCTACAGATACATACTAACATTATCCTCATTGTATAAGAAACTGAGGTTTTTTTAATAGCTAAGAAATTAAGTAATCAGTTCAAGGTCATGAAGTAATTAGATAGTGACACTATTATTTGAATTCAAGCAGTCTAGCTTCCATCCTTGCTCTTAACTCCTACAATTTACTTACTTTCTCTCAAGTGAGATTTTAAATTAGTTGGAAGAATGATAGAGGAGAAAAGCAAATAAATCAAAGGAGTTTTGAAGTAACTCTATAGAGAAAAAAGAAAAAACATGATACATAGAAGAAAAAAGGTGTCTCCAAGAAGATGACTCTAAAAGTCCTCCTCCCTTTGTGAAATAGGAAAAGGTTTGCATGTAGTGTGTGGGTTTTGGAAAGAAGAAGACATGCCCTCAAATGTAGCTGGGTTCCTGGAGACTGCAGTTTGTTGGAGCCCATCTCATTGCAGTAGCTGGAAGGAGAGCTCAGTACCCCCCCCCAAAAAAAAGCCACTCATGAGGATTAAGTCTTGGTGGTATGAACAGTCAGTCGGGCAAAGGGTTTTGCAACTTCTTGTACCAGCTGAGTATTAACTTTAAACCTTGTGGTCTTATTGCTTAAGTTAGTTTATAATGCTTAGTTTTTGTATGAAATTGACATGGGACTACAATCTCCCCATTCTCGGTTAATGTGATTTACATCTCCAAATGTGTTTTGGAGTAGACATACTTTTCTTTTAATTAGACTCATTTATTTTGATATTAAAAATGTTTTCATTATATTTTTATTATCATTTAATCCCCTATATCCTCCTCCCCTGAAATAACCACACTGTTGTCCATGTCCCTGAGTCCTTTCTTTTTTTTGCTTAATTCCTCCACCCCTTAACCTACCCCCTGAATAGCTGTCACCTCCTATCTATCTATGAGCCTGTCTTTCTTATGCTTATTACTTCAGTTTGTTCTTTAGATTCCACATATAAGTGAAATCTTACGGTATTTGTCTTTCTCTGACTTGTTTATTTCACTTAGCATGATATTCTCCAGGTCCATCCATACTGTTGCAAAAAATAAAAAAAAATTTATGGCCAAGTAGTATTCTACTATGTAAATGTCTTGAGTTGTTTTATCCACTCATCTACAGATGGATGTCTGGGCTGTTTCCATATCTTGGTGATTGTAAATAATGCTACTGTGAACGTAGGGTGCTTATGCTCTTTTGAATGATGTTTTGTGTTTATTTGAATATATTCTCAAAAGTGGGATCACTTGGTCAAAAGGCAGATCAATTAAAAAAATTTTAACCCACAGAACAGGAGAACATATTTGTCAATACATCTGATAAGGGGTTAATTTTAAAAATTTATAATGAACTTACAAAACTCAACACCAGAAATATAAACAATCCAATTTAAAATGGGCAAAAGACCTAAATAGAAACTTCTCTGAAAAGCACATACAGATTGACAATAGACATGAAAAGAGGCTCACTGCCATTAATCATCAGAGAGATACAAATTAAAAGCACAATGAGATATCACCTACACCTGTCAGAATGGCCATCATGAACAAATTAACAAATAACCAGGTCTGGTGAGGATGAAGAGAAAAGGGAACCATACTGCACTGTTGGTGGAAATCCAAACTAGGGAATAGACATTCTTAAATTTTAATTTATACTTTTATTACTCCCTGCAATAGGGTTCTCCTTGATCTCTCAGGTCCCAGTTTTTCTTTTCCTTTATTTTTTTTACAGCAGTCAGAGTAAATTTCAAAATGTTCATTTGTTCATAGCACTCTTCTGTTTAAAAATCATCAGTAGTCCCTATTATCCTCAGAATGAAGCTTGAACTCATTAAGAACCTTTATCTAGTGTCCTATCCCTACAATATATTTCTTACCAACATTTGTCTCCCAGCTAAATGTTTTACAGAATTTCAAATGTGTCATGTAGTGACATGTCTCTTTCACTTTGCACACACTTGTTTTTCTAACAAGACATATCTTGATCTACACAGGTTTTCTTTCTTTTTTCTTAATCTTTGCCAATTTTAAAGGTTGGCAGAGAGAGCAATGCTAGAATTGGGAAGATATATGACTAGTACCATCAAGGAAATTGTGAGAAGTGACATGTTACTTCTGGATCATGGCAGAGAAAATATTATGTGTGATTCTTTTGGCTCTTTCTTACTTCATTAGCTAAGAGGGTGTCAGTTTTGGATGGAATAGCTTCCTCAGGCAAGATCCCTAAGGGACTATGTAAAACAGCACCTTCCAATCTGTAGTATACTTGTCACAATGAATGAGAAATCAATTTTTTCTTGTGCTAAATTACTGAGACATGGGGATTAATGTAGAGCCACAGCATAACTGAGGCTATCATTAAAAATATTGTTGTGCCACTGGCTTTCATTTCCATGTTTATTATTACTACTGAGCTTAAACTTTCATATTTTATTGAACATTTACATGTTATTTATGATATTTAATTTTTTGGTAAAACCTCTTTTCATGTCCTTTGCCTAGTTTTCTACTAGGCTATTCATATTATTTATAGAACACTTTTACATATTAGGTAACATTAACCCTTTTCTATCATTCATGCTGAAATAATTTTCTAGTTTATTAATTGCCTTTTAATGTTATGATGTATTTTTACGTTCAAAAGTTTAAAAATAATAATCTATAAATTTTTAAAAATTGCTTTCCCCATTTTAGAATCAGAAAGGCCTTCTTAAAATTGATATTCATTTTATTCTAGTTTTATTTACTTATTCATTTTTATGAATATATAAATGAGGTATGAATTGTATTGGTTTTATGTGTAAAATATGAATTGATATATAAACATATTATAAAATGATCACCACAATAAATCTAATTACCATGTGTCACCATAGTTATAAAAATTAATTTTTCTTGTGATGAGAACTTTTAAGATTTACTCTCTTAGCAACTCTCAGTTATGCAATACAGTATTGTTGTTAACTACAGTCACCATGCTGTACACTTATTAGGACTTATTTATCTTATAACTGGAAGTGGAAACTTAATCATCAGTACCTATTTATCTAGTTTTATTAGTTTCTATTTTTTAAAACATTTAATTCTTCTGGCCTGCAAACCCAAAGATTGCTGGTTCAATTCCCCAGCCAGGGCACATAACCAGGTTGCAAACCAGGTCTCCAGCCAGGTCTGTGGCTGGAGGCAAGTGAAAGGCGACTGTACATTGATATCTCTCTCCCTCTCTGCCTCTCTCTGTTCCCCTCTCTCTAAAAATAATAAAAGCTTTAAAAAAATTAATTCTTCAATCTACTGTGAATTATGTTGGCACATGCTATTAGATAGTGATATAGCTTTGTAATGAATCTTAAACTTGACTCTTTCTTATAAACTAAAAAGAACATTTTGATGTTTGATGATGTGCTCATCCCTTAAGTAATATCCTCATGACATAAAATATGCATTCAGTGCATTTGCATGACTTGGCCACATAACATTTTGCTGGAGGTCTGTCCAGTTCAGGGATGCATAGCACATGTGGAGGGACAGGCAGGAAGCAGAGATGGTCCTAGTCACTGGAGATTGAGAGAGGGTTATGGGGAAACACCTGATTTAGAAATCCTAGCATGTAGGGACTAGGCCAGGAAGCAGCTCTCTTCCTCAGTAGCTGTCAGCTGGTGCTTTATTTCTTCTTCACCTAGTCACTCAATCTTTTACATGGTAGTAAAATAGAGATGGAGAACTGAGAAACATTTTGCCAGCCTAATGAGAAACACATCTCCCCCCACCCCCAAGTTAAGTTAAACAATCTAGTAATTCACAGTCATAGATGTTCCTGCTATGCTCAGAGATAAATACAGTATAGATGGTGAAATATTGACTCACTGTATTTTTCAATTACATATAATGTGTTGTAAGATTTACAGGAGAATATAATGATACTCAATTCTCTAGCCAAGCACATGTAGACACTTTTTTCTTACGCAGGTCTAAGGAGGACCAAAGGACCTAACTAAAAAGAGGCTACAAAACTGAGATTCTACAAATTGCCATCAGAAATATGTCTGAGTAATGGTTGTGAGACAAGGGTGGAGAGAGAGGGGGAGAGGGGGCAGAGAGAGAGAGACCTAGCCACATGCAGCCTGGCCAGAGGCAAGTTCACAGCCATGTGTCTAGCAGCAGGTCTTTATCATTCATGAAATGGAACCCCCACTCTTTCTTATTCACCTTGCAAAAAAGTATTGGTGACTCCTGGCTACAATGGTTTTAGGGAAAAAGGAAGAGCCTTGTTCACACTAGCAACACAGAGAGCTGTCAGTCAAGCTTACTTCCAACTTTCTGCCTTTGTAGAAACATCAGCCTAAAATACTCCTATCCATTATCATTTCCTCAAACATTGCAAACTCTACCTAGAATTTGTTTGTTGTTTTGATTTTAGAGAGAACTATAAAATATTAGCATTTGTTTTATCAGTTATTGTTTTTCTGAAACCCCTTATATTTTAACAATTGAAAGGAGTAGGAAAAACTCTTGCAATAATATTTTTATGCTTTAAAGGCAGGTCTTCCAAATATCAGCAGGGTCACATTTCTAAATTTCTCAAGATACAGACTATTTTTAAAATGATCTGGTCTCATTTCTTCTGTTTTGTATCTTTGAAGACAAGTTTGTATATTTCATAAAAGATTATCATCTTTTATCACAAATTAATCATTTTAACATAAAAAGTTATTTGCAACATGTCTACCTATAGTCAGCAGTTTAAATTCTTCCAGTGTTTCACAATTTATATTTGTAGCCTCCAACTGCACCACCAGGAAGATTATCTGTACCAGAGGTCACAGAACAGATGGAATGATAGATTAAATAATGGTATCTTGAACTACCTGTTTTATTTAATAAATTTACGATATATTATGACAGCAAAGGGAAAGAGTGGTGTCAGTTAGCAAACAGTCTGAGGATATGAGGCAAGCAGAGTGGAATCAGAGTGCCGGAATCCCAAAATAGCCCAAACCAAGTTTGGGGATCAGTAAAGATTCAGATATTTGGAAATATCTTGATTTTCTCAGCTTTAAATTATGTACTGGTTTCTCTAGAAAACCATTTTGCTAATTCTAAGAGTAGAAAGACTCTTACAATTTACTTTAGGTAAATAATAAGAAAGGTGCTAAGCAATGTAAAATGTCATTATTTTTTATGTTAATAACTGGATACTCTGAAAGCGTGCCATTCTTATCATAAATCCCATCATGGTAATGAGCCACTCAAGGAGAGTCATTCATTCACTCATTCACATAATTATTTATTGATTTGTAGTTCTGAATGCTGTGGCTAAAGCAGTGAGCAAAAAAGCAAATATCCTTCCCCTTGCAGGGCTTCCATTCTGGTAAGGGGAGAGAGACATAAACTATAATAAATAATTAAGTTGTATGATGTGTATAGAGGTCATATGTATGATGAAGAAAAATACAGCAAAATGAGGGAGTTAGTTACAGAGTACCTAGGGGGTTAGGGTTTGCTACAATGGTAGGTCTCATTGGTAAAGAGTAGTCTGAGCAGAATGAGCTGTATAACTATTTCGTTAGGGAGAACTATGAAAACATTTTTTGTGTAGAGATCAGATTCTAAAATTGATTTGAAGATAGAGCAATCAGAATTTGTTAACAGACTAGATGTAGACTAGGAACAACAAGTTCAAAGACTCTGAGGTCAAGGGCTCCTCATTTCTTCTGAAAACACGGGGGAACCCTCTGTGGCTGAAACAGAAGGATCAAGCAGGGGGAGCAAGGCAATAGGAGGTAGGTCACAGAAGCCATCATGGGGCCAGATGTGTAGGACTTCAGAGGCAATTTGAAGACTTTGATTTTTGCTCTAAAATGGGTAGTTATTTATTTTATATGCTTTTTATTTTATTTTATGACCTGGCTGGAGACATGGCTTACAACCTGGTTATGTGGCCTGGCTGGAGAATCAAACCAGTGACCTTTGGGTTTGCAGGCCAGTGCCTTATCCACTGTGCCACCAGTCAGGGCTTGTGATTTACATTTTTAAATGATCACTTTGACTGTCTGTTGAACATAGATACTAGAGTGGGTTAAGAGTGAAAGGAGGAAAACCAGTTTGAAAGTTGTTGCTACAATCCAGGTAATAGTCTAGGGTGACAACAGTGAGAGTGTCAGGGAGCAGTTAGATCCTTTGTATAATCTGAGCATTGAATCATCAGAACCTGTTAATAGGTTAAAGATAGGGTGTGAAGAAAAGACAGAAACCAGGTAAGTTCAAGGATTTTCATCTGAGTACTGGAATGGATGGTAACTCAATGAACTGAGATGGGGAAAGAGTGCAGCATTTGGGAGGGAAGCAAGTCTCTCTTGGATATATCAATCAAACTGTGATGCCTTTGATATATGAATGTATAGTTCAGGGAGAATTGTTAGCTGTAGATAGAAAGGAGAGTGTTGTCTATGACAGGGTGATATTGAGAGTTATGAATCAGTTTTAAATCACCCATGCAGTAGAGGTAGTTAAAGGTGAAATTAAAGGTTTGAGAGATGAAGAAAGGTATAAAAGATACAGAATAGGAACAACCAGAGAAAGGAGGAAAATCAGGAGCATGTCTTGAAAGCCAAGTAAAGAATCATTGTTAGTGTTTCTCATTAATCAAATAAGATGAACATTGGGAACCAATCACTGATGTTGCATCCCAGAGAGGAGTTACTCACACACATTTGTATCTTTTCCCAATGGCAAGTTTACTAAGGGAGACCTCCTCAATAAGCTATTAAAAGCATGAGCAGTTTTCACACAGAGGGGAGGGGGTGCATAGGCAATAGAATCAAGCAGCATAAGATGAGCATCAGGCACAAAATCCCTCTGCTCATTGGCAGCATCTGCAGTTGAGAAGGTGAGCATCAGTCTCAAGCCAAGCAGCTACAGCAGGGCTCTATGCAGTGACCCATGATACAGCCAAGCTTGAGCACTGGGTGTTCAGAACTCTGAGTTCTTATAGCCCACCAAGGTGGAGGTCCCACTCATATGGGTGTCCAGATATAGTCCTTATCCAAGTGTCCAGACTTGTGGTTTAGGGCATTCCATGCCCTACCTAGGGTTTTCCCATTATAACCCATTACCTCAGTCTTAACACAGTACGTGATATACCTGTCATGGCTAACAGTGACTCCATATTAGATTGTCAAATGTGTCCAAAAAGTCTGCCTTGATCTTGCTCTATACAAGTGGATTTAGTAATTGGAGACCTTGGTTTAAGCATGGTCAATGGCAGAGGCAGGAAAAGGAAGGAATGTACAAGGACCTGAGCAATGGGATGGAATCAGGGAGAAATGGAGTCAGAGTTGAATGTGTGTTCTTTTTTTTTTAATTTAATAAGAAAAATAACAAAATGATTGAAGACTAATGGAAATGATATCATATAGCGTGAGGAAATGATGATGGAGGGAAAGAAGAGATTTAAGGACTTGTGTCCTTTAATAGGCTAGGCTGCATGGATCAAGTACCTAGGTAAGGGGTCACCCTAAATAAAAATGAAAACAGTTCATCTGTAAAAACAGGAAAGCAGAAACTAGGAGGGTAGTGACTACAGGCAAATATGATAGCAGGAATCAGTGAGGGGGCTTCAGTCTTTTCAGCAAAGTAGGGAAGTACAGCCACAAGTTGAGAGTGATGTTAGGAGAGGTGTTTGGAGGCATGAGGGAGAAATTAATGTAAAGGGTCATTTGGAAGGTGGATCAAATTATCATAATGCACACTTCTTTTGGATGGGCAACGTGTCCTAACCATCAGAGCACAGACCAGTTCGGAACTCGGAATCCTACCATTGGCCTCTCTCCTCTTCTGCATCTGATTCCTGAGGAGCAGGCCCATAATTCCTCTCATTTTCCCTGGCTTAAAAGCACTGCTTGCACTTTGGCAATTTACCCACCGTGCTACATGCTAATTGTTTGCACTTAGTAACTTATACACTATTATATTAATATTTAATGTTGAGCATGGTGTATGCTTGACTAAACTAGGATTTAAAACTAAATGTAAAAGAAAGATCTCTTTGTTTCTGAATCAAGTTTGTGAATTGGAATTAGGAAAATGTAATTATAAATTAGCATTCCGCAAGAGCTCAGCTACAAGCCAATGTACTTTGAATTCAATGAGACTTAAAAATGACAGTGGAGCATTGGAGAGGGAATTCATACCAAGTTTATTCTTGTGGCAGCAGGCAAGATGGCAACTGAGGTCCTGCCCTTATTCTATTCTTGTGGTGGCAGGAGAGGCAGAAACACAGGATCTGCCTTTGTCTCCTGGTGGCAGATGAAACAGCAGCCCAATTATCTTCTCCACCTGAACAACAGGAGCTTATATATACTATATATGAATTACACAAAAGTGGCATGGGGCCAACCAGAACTGTGAGATAGTGTGAGACTTGGTGAAATACATGCCTGTAGAGGCAGGGATCCTGGTTATG
This sequence comes from Noctilio leporinus, assembly GCA_004026585.1. Lineage (NCBI taxonomy): Eukaryota > Metazoa > Chordata > Mammalia > Chiroptera > Noctilionidae > Noctilio > Noctilio leporinus. The sequence continues at coordinate 110,009 of PVIW01004405.1, read as the reverse complement.
ACCATCTTGACATGACAATTAGTATAACCACTTTGTTAATAAAACAATATCTAGCATCTGGCCATATCATTTAATTCTGTTTAACTAGTTCATGGATGAGCAAGAAAGATGTGTTTTTTAATAAATGGATATGCCAAGTTTATCTGTTTCTGTTCTTAGATAGATAGGAAGAAGAGCAGGGGAGCAAGGAGCCACTGGAAAGGAGAGCAATTTTCCATCTTTAGTTTTATTGATTTGGCAGGAAAGAACTGTCTCATGGATGTGGCAGAGTGGTCAAATATCAGATAAGAAAAAATAGATGCAAGAATTTTTGATGCCCAGCTAGTTTGAATCTCTTAATCACCACTCATACATTTGACTAGGTCAAAGTATTAGTGTGGCTTGACAAAACTGTCTTATTGATACTCTCAAATCTATATTGAATTAAACAAAGACCATTAATACCTAAGACATAATTATGAGCACAATGAAGAGTGGAGAAGTGAACTTAGGTAAAAGTAAAGGAAATATGGATTCAAAATGGGAAGTCTTAGATTTTTTAGCTTTTTTTTCAAATTATAGAATTTGTATCATTTTAAAATACTATACAAAAGAAAAACAGACACAGTGTACATATATTTCTTGATTAATAGATCCAGAAATAGTGATTCCAAATTAAACAGACTTTTTCTCTATTTTAATTGTTTCTTGAGTCACTAAGATGATAATCCAGTGAGTTCTACTTTCTTCCATGGATTACTTTGGCCTCCATAAGCATAAGACTTCTTGCTTTATGATCCACAAACTCCATAAACTAAAGATAACCCTTTGTAAGAAAAGGACAATTTCAGGAGCTATTTTCACCTCTGACACGTCTTGAAACCTTGACTATCTGAGAGTTAGATCTCAAGTAGGTGTTTTCTTAAAGTATCAAACACAAAACACAATAGAGAGGCATTGTGAGTTCATAACACTGAATCTTCAAAAACTGTTTCGAGTATTTCGAAATCCATGTCTATTTTTCTAAATTCACCCTTCACCTATTTTGACTACTTCATTTAAAATCAACTTACCATGCAGTAGATTAAATCATTTTTGTTTTTTCTCTTTAAATTTTATTGTTGTTGTATTACATCCATCCCGTTTTTGCTCCCCTCTGTCCCCCTCCCCACCCACCCATTCCCCCTAAAGTCAATCCCACCTGTTCTCCATATCCATGGTTTCTTTATATTAGGTTCAGCTTGTCTAAATTGCTCCCCTTTCCTGCTTCTGCCTACCCCCTCCCCCCAACCACTTTCTCCCTGACCACTGAAGGCCTATTCCTTGAATTCATATACTTCGTTCTGTTTTGCTTGTTGTTAGTTTTGCTCATTATTGTCCCATAATGGGTGAGATCATATGATATTTATCCTTCACTGACTGGCTTATTTCACTAAGCATAATACTTTCCAGTTCCATCCATGTTGTTGCAAAGGGTATAAGTTTCTTCTTTCTTTCTGCTATATAGAATTCCATTGTGTAAATGTACCAAAGTATTTTGATCCAATCATCCACTGATGGGCACTTAGCCTGTTTCCAGCACGTGGCTATTATAAATAGTGCCGCTATGAACATAGGTGTGCATAGGTTCTTATGAATTGGTGTTTCAGGATTCTTTGGGTATAGTCCAAGTAGTGGAATTGCTGGATCAAAAGGCAGTTCCATTTTCAGTTTTTGAAGGAAACCCCATACTGTTTTCCACAGTGGCTTCACCAGCCTACATTCCCACCAACAGTGTATGAGGGTTCCCTTTGCCCCACATCCTCGCCAGCACTTGTTGTTTGTTGATTTGCTGATGATTGCCATTGTGACAGGTGTGAGGTGGTATCTTGTTGTGGTTTTAATTTGCATCTCTCTGATGACTAGTGATGTTGAGCATTCTTTCATATGTCTCTGGGCCCTTTGCATATCTTCCTCAGTGAGTTGTCTGTTCAGGTCCTTTGCCCATTTTTTAATTGGGGTGTCTGTCTCCCTGGTGTTGAGTCACATTAGTTCTTTATATATTTTGGAGATCAGACCCTTGCCTGAGGTATCATTGGCAATTATGTTTTCCCATACAGTTGGTTCCCTTTGAATTTTGCTGATATTTTCTTTAGCTGAACAGAAACTTTTCAATTTCATATAGTCTCATTTGTTGATTCGTTCTTTGATTTCCTTTGCCCTTGGTGAAGTATCAGTAAACATATTTTTGCGTAGGATATCCAAAAGTTTACTGCCTATATTTTTCTCCAGGACCTTTATGGTGGCACTGCTTATGTTTAAATCCTTTACCCATCTTGAGTTTATTTTGGTGTATGGTGTAAGTTGGTGGTCTAGTTTTATCTTTTTGCATGTTGCTGTCCAGTTCTCCCAACACCATTTGTTGAAGAGACTGTTTTTACTCCATTGGATGTTCCTTCCCCCTTTGTCAAATATTAGTTGACCATAGAGTCCTGGGTTAATTTCTGGGTTCTCTATTCTGTTCCATTGATCTATATGTCTATTCTTATGCAAGTACCATGGTATTCTGATGACAGTAGTCTTAAAGTATTGTTTGAAGTCTGGTATTGTGATTCCTCCTACCTTGTTCATCTTTCTCAAGATTGCTGTGGCTCCCTGGCTGGTAGCGCAGTGGTTAAGGCGCCGGCCTGCGAACCCAAAGGTGGCAGGTTCGATTCCCCAGCCAGGGCACATAACCAGGTTGCAGACCAGGTCTCCAGTCAGATCTGTGGCTGGAGGCAGGTGAAACGCAACCATGTCTCTCTCCCTCTCTGCCTCTCTCCCTTCCCCTCTTTCTAAAAATAAAAGAAATAAAATTCAAAAAAAAAAAAAAAAGTTTGCTGTGGCTATTCGTGGGCGTTTTTGGCTCCATATAAATTTTTGAAGTATTTTTTCTATTTCTGTGAAGCCTGTCATTAGTATTTTAATTGGGATTGCATTGAATATGTAGATTACTTTGGGTAGTATGGACATTTGAATGATGTTAATTCTTCCCATCCATGAACATGGTATATGCTTCCATTTATTTGTGTCTTCCTTGATTTCTTTCTTCATTGTTCTGTAGTTTTCTGAGTACAGGTCTTTTACCTCCTTAGTTAAGTTGATTCCTAGGTACTT
>PVIW01004405.1:50234-106795 GCA_004026585.1 Noctilio leporinus | reverse complement strand
TACTCAGCTGTTTTGCTAAATTTGCTTATTAGGTGGAGTAAGTTTTTGGTGGAGCCAATCTGGTTTTGTATGTCCACTATCATATCATCAGCAAATAATGACAGTTTGACTTCCTCCTTTCCAAATTGGATACCTTTTATTCCTTTTTCTTCTCTGATGGCTATAGCTAGAACTTCCAAGAAAATGTTGAATAGAAGTGGAGAAAGTGGACAGCCTTGTCTTGTTCCTGATCTTAGGGGGAAAGCTTTCAATTTTTGTCCATTAAGTATGATGTTGGCTTCAGGTTGCTCATAGATGGCCTTTATGATGTTGAGGTATGCTCCCTCTATTCCCATTTTGCTGAGGGTTTTTATTATAAATGGTTGCTGCACTTTATCAAATGCTTTTTCAGCATCTATTGATATGATCACATGGTTTTTATCTTTCAATTTGTTGATGTGGTGTATTACATTTATTGATTTTTGAATGTTGTACCATCCTTGCATCCCTGGGATGAAGCCCACTTGATTATGGTGTATGATCTTTGTAATATACTGCTGAATCCGATTGGCCAATATTTTGTTGAGAATTTTAGCATCTATGTTCATCAGAGATATTGGCCTGTAGCTTTCTTTCTTAGTTGGATCTTGCCCTGGTTTTGGGATTAGACTAATATTGAGCTCATAGAAAGACATTGGGAGGGAGTCTTCCCTCTTCCTGAATTTTTTGGTATAGTTTGAGGAGGAGAGGCGTTAATTCTTCTTTAAATGTTTGGTAAAATTCACCTGTGTAGCCATCTGGTCCAGGGCTTTTGTGCTTTGGGAGATTTTGGATTACTTCTTAAATTTAACTAGCTGTTATTGGCCTATTCAGGCTTTCTGCTTCTTCTGGGTTCAGTTTTGGTAGATTATACCTTTCCAGAAATGTGTCCATATCATCCAGGTTGTCATATTTTTTGTCATAGAGTTGTTTGTAGTAATTTCTTACAATCTTTTGTATTTCTGAGGTATCAGTTGTGATTTCCCCTCTTTCAGTTCTGATTCTGTTTATTTGGGTCCTCTCTCTCTTTTTCTTGATGAGTCTGGATAAGGGCTTGTCAATTTTGTTTATTTTTTTCAAAGAACCAGCTTCTGGTTCTGTCGATTCTTTGAATTGTAGTTTGAACCTCTGAGTTATTTAGTTCTGCTCTGATCTTGATGATTTCCTTCCTTCTACTTGCTCTGGGCTTTGTTTGTTGTTGATCCTCTAGTTCTTGCAGCTTTGTGGTTAGGTCGTTTTTGTAAACTTCTTGTAACCTTTTTTGGAAGGCCTGTATTGCTATAAATTTCCCCCTGAGAACTGCCTTTGCTGTATCCCATAGATTTTGGGCTGTTGTGTGTTCATTGTCATTTGTTTCCAGGAACTTTTTGATTTCATCTTTGATCTCACTGTTCACCCCTTCATTGCTTAAAGGCATGTTATTCAGTCTCCATGAGTTAGAGAATTTTGGGGTTTTCCCCTTGAATTTGGTTTCTAGTTTCAAGCCATTGTGATCTGAGAAGATACTTTGTATGATTTCAATTTTCCTGTATTTGTGGAGGCTCGTCTTGTGACATGCCATGTGGTCTGTCTTGGAGAATGAGCCATGTGCATTTGAAAAGAATGTCTATTTTGTTTCTTTGGGGTATATGACTCTGTATACATCCGTTAGGTCCATTTCCTCTAGAGTGTTGTTCAATGCCACAGCATCTCTGGGAATTTTTTGTTTGGAAGATCTGTCCATTATTGATAGTGGGGTATTAAAATCCCCTACTATTAGTGTGTTGCTGTCTATGTCTTTCTTAAAGTCTTCCAGGATTTTCCTTATATATTTTGGAGCTCCTATGTTGGGTGCATATGTGTTTATCAGAGTTATTTCTTCTTGATGGATTGTTCCCTTAAGTACTATGAAATGTCCATCTTTGTCCTTTTTCATGTCCTTCATTGTAAAATCTATTTTATCTGAAATCAGTATTGCTACTCCAGCTTTTTTTTCATGTCCATTTGCTTGATATATAGTTTTCCATCCCTTCACTCTCAATCTGTGTCGATCTTTTGTTCTGAGGTAGGTCTCTTGAAGACAGCATATATGTGGGTCATGTTGTCTTATCCATTTGGCTACCCTATGTCTTTTGTTTAGTGCATTTAATCCATTTACATTGAAGGTTATTATTGATTGATACTTATTCATTGCCATTTTCTCGCTTTGTGTCTGTATTCCTCTTTTGCTTTCTCTGTTTCTTCATTTTATTTGTTTACTTTTTTTTATAGCAAACTGTTTAGCACTTCTTGCAATGCTGGTTTGGTAGAGATGTATTCTTTTAGTCTTTTTTTGTCTGGGAAGCTCCTTATTTCTCCTTCTATCTTGAATGAGAGCCTTGCTGGGTAGATTATTCTTGGTTGCAGGCCTTTGTTTACCATGACTTGAAATACTTTTTGCCATTCCCTTCTGGCTTGAATTGTTTCTGTTGAATAATCATTTGATAGCCTTATTGGAGCCCCTTTTTATGTTATTTGTCTTATCTCTCTTGATGCTTTTAGGATTCTCTCTTTGTCTTTGAAATTAGTCATTTTAATAATAATGTGCCTTGGTGTTGGTCTCTTTGCGTTGATCCTCATTGGGACCCTCTGTGCTTCCTGAACTGGATTAATGTTTTCCCTCATCATGTTAGGGAAATTTTCTATCATGACTTTTTTGAACAGGTTTTCCATTCCTTATTTCTCTTCTCCTTCTGGTATCCCTATAATATGGATGTTGTTATGTTTCATGTTGTCCTGCAGCTCTCTTAACTCCTCTTCTGTCTTATTCAGACTTTTTTAATTCTCTTGTACTGTCTTGGAGTATTTGTCTACATTGTCCTCCAACTCACTGATCCGGTCCTCTGCTTCCTCTAGCCTACTGTTGATTCCTTCTACTGTATTCTTCAATTCAGAAATTGTATTCTTCATTTCCTCCTGGCACTTATTGATAGTTTCCATGTCCTTTTTCATGCTGTTGTAGTTCTCAGTTAAGTTCCTTGTAACTTCCCTGGAGTTCTTTGTAATTTCCCTGGAGTTCTTTGTAATTTCTCTGGAGTTCTTTGTAGTTCTCCTGGAGTTGTTTACAGTTTTCTTTGATGTGGCTGAGCTCACTGAGCTTCTCTATCATCATTCTTTTGAATTCCTTATCTGATATTCCAGGTGCCTCTGTTTCATTTTGTGGTCTTTCTGAGGATTCTTCCTTTCCTTTTGGTGATGGACTGATTCATTTTTTCCCCATTGAGTGACTGTTCTTGCTATTTATTTATTTATTTATTTATTTATTTATGTTCTTTCCTTGGGTTAATCTGCTTTGCTTCCTTGCCCTAGTTGAGCACCCTTCTGTGATAGGAGATTTTTGGAGTTCAATGTTGCCATCTCCCAGATTTTCTCCACTTGCTGTTCTTGGTGTGTCCTTTATTTGGTCTGTCTGGTTGTATTCTGGGCCTGTGGGCTACTGTCCTGCTGGCCTCCTCTGCCTCTGGGCTATGCTCCCCTGTGTCCAGATGCTGCCTGCTCCAATTCCTAGGGTCCTGAAGATGTCTCACACTCCCTACCTTGTCCTCTAGCTGCTTTGGTACTCGAGAACACCATCAGCACTGCTCTCTACTCTGTTGCCATCTTCTCTCTCGATTAAATCATTTTTGGATTAAGTGTAGTGATTCTCTGATTTCTTCTTTCATAGCCATCGCCAATACCCACACATACCCATCCCATTTTCCACCCTTTTTTCTATCACTTCTCCTCATAAGGTAAAGAGACTTAAGAATAGTTCACTTAGCTAAAAAATTGCCATCTTATTTCATTTTGCTTTGTTGAAAAGACAGTAACAGCAGGATGACCAAGAAAAAATATTATGATAAAAAAATAAGACTACATATTTGGTAGAAAAGTATAACTTAATAGTTATAATGAGTAATCACAATATTTCTATTTAAAAATGTCTATAGGTCCACTCCTCTGGGACAATGCTTCATCCACCTACACCTTAAATCTTCCATAAAAAAAATAATTTATATGTTAGTCTAATACCACTAAGCAATTACTTAAAGCAGATAGTTTTAAAAATGCATTTCTTAAAGTATAGACACCTACTAACTATTTAATACAACAAATTGTTTCCAGACCATTGATCTCATAACAAATATTGAGCCCTGGCCTATAACATTGGCTTTGTCATTGACCAGAAACTTTAATATCCTAGTTGAAATGAAGGCTTGAATTAGACATCTTCTAAAGAATCTTTTAATACTAAAAACTAGTAAATAAAAAATAATAAGCAGACAACAGGTGGGATTGACTTTGGGGGGAAAGGGTGGGTGGGGAGGGGGACAGAGGGGAGAAAAAAAGGGATGGATGTAATACAACAACAATAAAATTAAAAGAAAAAAAATAATAAGCAATAACTAAAAATACTTCTATGAACTGAGTTGATACATCCTCTATTAAAATAGAATGGTAAAATTTGTAGATGTATTTTATTTTTTCAACTTTTAAAGAAAATAGGCCTTTTGGTACTGATAATAAAATTAACATGTGTTTTATTTAATCAATATAAGGAACCAAAAGAGAAATGAAAGAAAAGCACAGATAATTCCTTCTCTCACTATTGACATTTTGATGTAACACTATTAAGTAACAATTGCTAACATGAATGGTGAGTGTTTATTTTCTTCTAAGTAGTTACTTACTGATATCAGGAAGCTACATTTAAAAACATAAATTTTGTAACTACATGCCGTTGCAGAACTCTTTTATTTCAAGTTATTTTAATTAATATTTTTGTTTTCTTCATGCAGGAAACATATCTACAAATTTAAATTATTTAACAATTTTGAGTACTTGATATGTAAAAACTCCATTAATTATTTATACTTCATATTCTTAGAAAACATTTTAAAATAATTCCTTTGTTATTCATTGAACAATAGTTAAAGCAATATGTCTAGAACAATGTTATTTCTAGAATAATATTAATAGTGGTGTTGACAGAAAAAACATCTTGCTGTTAGTAGGTATGTTTTAAAATATTTTTATTAATGAGTTTAGAAATTAGAGAATAGATGTTTGAAAACTTTTTGGCACTATAATGATGAGAATATTTTTTCCTGTATTTTTAAGCAGAAATTATATTAACAAGTCTCCTAGCATTAAATCATTCTTATGTCCTGGAAAGAAGCATCAGTTGGTCATATAGTAGTAGAATTTTAATACAACAATGGGTGACAAATGTTAACATTTTAACAATTTTTGCTATTAAATTTATACTGATATGAGCCTTTAGTTTTATTATTTTAACTGTTTTGATCAGCTTTGTTTCAGTGTTACATTGTCTTCACATAAAGTAAAGTGAAGATTTCCTTCTTTCCCCCTGTGTTCACAGACCTAACCACTTGCTTAAAATTTGAAAAAATTCTACTGTAAGGCATTCTTTGTCATTACGTAATAGCTTTGTCAGTGCTTTGTTTTATTGTTAATTTGTTTTGACACAACTTATCTTACTTATATTTTTCAAGACAAAAATATGTCTTTCATATAGCGTTTCAAACTTATAATCATGTAGCTTTTCAAATTTATAAACTTGAATACTTTACATAAATTTAATAACTTCACTGGGAACTTGAAAAGAAGAACTATCTGTAGATAAGTTTATGTTATTTTATATATTTATAATTTTCTTGACACTAGTCAAGAGAATTTTTGAATTTTCTTCTGTTTTATGACATGAATTATTTTGCAGAGAATATGCTTAATCTGTGTTTTGCAATGCTGTGCTTCCTGCTATATTTTTAAACTATTTTACTCTTAAAAAAACACAATAAAAATACATAAATCAATGAATTATTATAAGGTAAATTATCTTTTTTAAGCCACTATATTGAGGTATGATTGGAATATAAAAAGTTGTGCATAATTAATGTATACAACTCAATAAGTTTGCAAATAGGCATATGGGCATATGTGCGCCCATGAAACCTCAAACCATTGTCTCTCAAAGTCCCCTCATACTCCCTTTGTTAGTAGTAATATTTTACTTTGTGAAAAATCACTTAACTTATCTCTTAACAAATTTTAAGCATACAATGTTATAAGGATCTTCAAAACTTACCTGTTTTATATAACTGAAATACAATGAATAATTTTATTCATTGTAGCTCAATAAACAGAAATTTTACAGCCTTCTCAGAAGACGCTCCATTTTCCCATCTTCTGTTGTTGTTTATTTGGGTTGAATTTTATTTTTTTATTGAACATAATTTACACAAAACATTGCATCAGTTTTAAGTATAAGACATAATGAATTGATATGTATATACATACATATGTGACAAGGAATGTCCAGAAAGTATCCAAACATGAATGTCCTCTTCAGAGATATGTCTGTTCAGGTCCTTTGCCCATTTTTTAATTGAGTTGTTTGTCTTTCTGGTGTGGAGTCATATAAGTTCTTTATGTATTTTGGAGATCAAACCCTTATCCGAAGTGTCACTGGCAAATATGTTTTCCCATATAGTTTGTTCCTTTTAATTTTGCTGATGTTTCCTTTAGCTGAGCAGAAACTTTTTAGTTTGTAGTACTATTTGTCTATTTGTTCCTTTATTTCCCTTGCCCTTGGAGAAGTATCAGTAAAAATATTGCTGTGTGGGCTCTCTTAAATTTTACTGCCTATGTTTTCTTCCAGGACTTTTATGGTGGTATGGCTTATGTTTATGGCCTTTATCCATCTTGAGTTTATTCTGGTGTATGATGTAAATTAGTGGTCTAACTTTACTTTTTTGTATGTCCCTGTCTATTTCTCTCAATAATACTTGTTGAAGAGGCTATTTTCACTCCACTTTATGCTCCTTCCCCTTTTGTCAGATATTAATTGACCATAGAGACCTGGGTTTATGTCTGGGTTCTCTATTCTGTTCCATTGATCTACAGTATACGTCTAGTCTTATGCTAGTACCAAACTGTTTTGATTACAGTGACCTTGTAGTATAATTTGATATCAGTTGTGATTCCTCCTACTTTGTTCTTCTTTCTCAAGAATTCTGGGGCTATTTGCCATCATTTTTGGCTCCATATAAAATTTTGAAGTATTTTTTTATGTCATTGGTATTTTAATAGGGATTGCAGTGAATCTATAAATTGCTTTGGGTAGTATGGACATTTTAATTATATAAATTCTTCTCATCCACAAACATAGTATTTGCTTCCATTTATTTATTTGTCTTCCTTAATTTCTTTCTTCAGTGTTCTGTAGTTTTCTGAGTATAGGTCTTTTATCTCCTTGGTTAAGTTTATTCCTAGATACTTTAGTTTTCTTGTTGCTATAGTAAATGGGATTTCCCATTTTCTAGCTTCTATCTCATTATTGGTATACAAAAATGCCTTTGATTTCTGGATATTGACTTTATATCCAGCTACTTTGCCAAATTTGCTTATTAGGTTGAGTAGTTTTTTGGTGGAGTCTGTAAGGTTGTGTATATACACCATCATGTCATCTGCAAATAATAACAGTTCACTGAATTTCTTTGTCTTCTGAATTTCCTGTAAATTGCCACTGGATACAGATTCTTTTTTTTTTTTTTTTTTTTTTGGATACAGATTCTTGATTAGATTCTGGTTTGATCCTCTTGCCAAGATTGTAGTAGTGATGCATTCTTTCATTAAGAAGCACAAAATGTCTGGTTTTCACAATTTTTTAAAGTTAGCATCTACTGATGGTCAACATCTACATCCATTAAATCATCAGGGATTTTAAAATGTCAATATTCAAGTTCTCTCATTTTATTTTCATTCAATAACTGGGATATTTTTACAAGGAGATGATCTTTTTCTAAGATTTTGGTAACTCAGTGGTAGAGTTAATAGGAAAGTAAAAATAAATGCTTGATTCATTTATTTTAGCAATTAAAAATATTGTGGTAAAAACACAATGTTCTTAACAGATTTCTACATTCTTAATAGATTTCTAAGTACACAATATTGTTACCAATAGGCACAATGTACAGCAGATATCCAGACTATGCCAATCACAGAAGCACAAATACTGTATGATTCTACCATATTTTTAAATAATTTTTTGTTTTCAGTCATCTTTAAATTAAGTCTGCAGGACTGTTAGTCTCTCAGAATAGCAAATTAACTATGGTTCGTTCCCTCTTTTGCTTACTTGACTCCCATTTGAATTCATCATTCAAGTTTAAAAATAAATTTAATCATTTTACAACAGAAACAGGAGGAAACATGTAGCCATGGTAAGCATTCTTCCTATATGCTTTGCTTCTTACATGTGACGGGAAAATGCACCGATTGTGTGAGTTCTGTGTGGGGGTTGGGACGCTAGGGGAAACAATTTTGTGTGTGTCCTCATTGAGAGTTTCTTACCTACTTTACCCAGCCATGTGCTATGGATTGAATGTTTTTGTTCCCCCAAATCATATATTGAACTCCCAAAGTGTTCAATATTTGGAAGTGGCTTTTTGGGAAGTGATTAGATTTAGATGAATCAATGAGAAGTGGCCCCTCATGATGGAATTCGTGGTCTTCCCAGAAGAGGAACAGAAAATGTAGGCACCAAGGAGAGGCCATGTGAGCACACAGCAGGAAGGTGACCACCTGGAAGCCAGAAGCCTGCTCTCAGGACATTCACGGCTCCTTGATCTTGGACTTCCAGCTTCCAGACTATGAGAAACTAAATGTCTGTTTTTCAAACCTATCAATGTCTGGTATTTTGTTGTAACAGCCAAAGAAGATTAAGACAGAGGTGAAAATCAGTTTGGAAAAAGTTTCAGGGCCTATGGGCTATTAGCCTAATGAAGCCAAATGTTTTGTTTTGTTTTTCCCATTTCTTACATAACCACATTTGCATCTGTGGAAGTTGCTCACACTTGCTTCTAGAGGCTTTAGATTATAACATTTTCCCTCACTGTCTTGTTGGAGAGAATGTATCACCTTTAAGAAGATTGGCACCATTAAACAAAAACAAAGTGCAGAGGAGTGGTGGTTTATTTTCCACATTTGTCTGTTTCTCTGAAGTCTTCCTATGCTTTTGGCACTGTTCTTCCTTTACTCACTGTTGTTGAGAAATGCCAGAACTTGCTTTAGTTACTTCTCTGAAAACTGCACATTTTCAGGAAGGAAAGTTTCCCAGCAGTCTTTGATGTGTTTTCTTTTTCCCCCACACTGATTCAAATTCATTGTATTTGGTAGTAATTCCTGACACAGATTTGAAATATACTGTATTGTTGGCAGTATTTACTAGATTCAGAATTAATAAACATTTTCTTTCTCATTTTTATTTCTTTTTTATTTTATCTGTCAGTTTGTAATAGGAGGTTTTTATTAGGGATTCTCATAAGATATTGCCTAATTTTTCCTTTAAAATAAAAACAGGTGAGTAAAACTCATATAGGTCACTTGTTTATTTGAACCATGAGACAGTTAACATCTCATATCAGTTCTCAAAGTGTGATCATCACATCCAGTTCCACATATTGTTAATAGGAGTTATAGGAGAAAAAATTTCCATTGACAAATAAATGTTAATAACACAAGTGATTCTTTACTGAAGGGCTTTTCAGTACCTGGGATATGCAAGATAAGTATGTGAGACTGACACAATATAAAGTGTTTTCCAGAATTTATTTAAATTCAACATCTTTTATTTTCTATACAGCATTACAAATGAAAAATAACTTTGTAGAATAGACTCTGTCAAATACTGGTATACCAGCACAATTTCCTAATTGTAGGTAGAAAATTTAGGAATACTTATAACAACACAATTGTCACTCACTTGATTTCTGACATGATTTCTTAAGTGGAAGAGAAAGAAGACAGTTCTAGTTAACCTTTGGAAAATATCCCAGAGGATGGATGGTCTCTGTCATTGCTATGTGGAATATGAGGACAGCCCAGAAGTGAACATAGCAGACTCTGGACCCTGGGGGAAATGACAGTCATCATTTTGTTATGGTAAGAGTATAAGAGGCCATGACTTGAAGTAGATGAGACATGGAGTTAATCCTGTGCACCATGAGGCTACATCCTAGACAATAAGTCACTTAGTAGTGACTGAGCCTAGTGGCTCTTGGTGAAACATGACTTGGGAAAAGGTCTGGACTTATGTAAATATTCTTGTGAATAATGTGGGATGAAGGCACTGGTTTGACTACCATCGTTTTGTTAGTATAGTATCAACATTTTAAAGAGAATTTTTATTTGCATAAGATGATGTTAACAGAGCCATCAAATCACTTTGGCACCTTAGATCTTTCTTTTTTAGGCTCAAGAATGTCATAAAGGGGAAGAGTTATACACTGACTAGAACTAGTGATCATTGCAGATGAACTCAAACCTGGCTGAAGAACAGTTGTGATACACATGTTTAGGGAGAAGAAGCCAACCTCCACACTTAGAGGAAAACTGATACACAGAATCTTCTTAGTTGCAGTGTAGCAGACTTTATGATTCAGGGAAGACTTATTCTGCCCTCTTACTAACCTGAGGGCATCTAGCAGTGTCTGTGTTGCTCTTAAATTTATGAATAGCTGTTAAGATTTTTCTCATATTGTTCAGTTAATAACTCAATGGAGCTCTTGAGGGAAGGAGGAATTGAGGTAATGTGACCTGGTAAGAAAGATATTCCTTCTTCCCTTTTTGCTGTGTTGCCTAGAAATAGCCAGGGATATGTAATGATAACATATAAACAAATACACACATGTAAAATTATATGGTCTCAAAAGGGGGCAAATATGTTGTATTCATATCAGAGTGTTTGATGATTTCTGAAAATGCCAAACTCTTATAGCCAATCCTACAAACCTGAAAAAATTATTTTATTTTCCTATATTTGAAACTATTTCTTTCTGAATACTTTTTAGTTCTTAAATCATTCATAACAATTTTAGTCAGGCCTAGAGGAGATGAATGTGACTTATTTCCTTTATTGTGCCCTTTAGGACACTATTTGGAAAAAGAAATACTAAAGAATTTGGTGAAGGCTGTAATGATTGGGAGGAGGTGGTGGCCTTTCCATTAAGAAGTCTTGCCTGATTCCCTTTCTACTTCCAAACACCCATGATTAATGCTATTTATGTCATTAGCCAAGAAAATATAATTGATAAAGAACTCTGATGATGCAGAAATATCTGATGCTCTCTAGAACTTAAGCACAGGAAATTTTTAGCTTTCGCATGATCAATGCTATGAGGTACCTAAACTCTCAGAAGGCAATTGATAACATCATACTCCATCATTGATCAGGGAAAAGGAGAGAGGGGCTGAAGTTGAACTGAAAAACAAATCTTGTTTTCTTAGAACTGAGAAAGAATGAAGGAGAAATAAATCCTTCTATGCAACAGATTTTCAAATCCTGATTTCTCTAGTAAAGCAATTATAGCTTTTCCTCAGGTGAATACACATTAAAAATTGGATGAAATAATAAAGTTGTTGAGACAACATATTGGTAATAACAATGGAAATGTTATTAACATCTTTATTGTAGGTGCTGTATTTCTTGATACTTAGGTACTTGGGAATTTTGGATACTGATTGTGAGCCCCAGAACGTTTTTCTTAATTTTATAGTGCTTTCTGTAATCTTATTTACTTAATGTTGTGCTTTTAAAAAATATGTGTAATTTGCTTTGCTTTCTCTGCTTGTTTTTGACAGATTATTTTCATCTGTGACTGAGGCAATCCGTGCAAGTCAGAGTTTAGTAGAATCTTTCTCCTCCTTCTCTTTATCCTCTACCACCTCCTCCTCTATGTCCTCTTATTCCTTCTTCAGGTCCTCCTCCATCTGTTCCTCCTTCATCATCATCACCAATGCCCTGATGGGTGTCATATCTTATTTTTTAAAATTTCATATTCTCCAGAAGTTATTTTAGGTAGGTCTTAGCTTTTTATTCTTTTGTTTGTTCAGCATTACTAACATAAAAATGGTACTTTATTCAACCACCAGAGGGAGACGTCTAATCTATGGATTTTAAAAGCCAATAAGAAGTAAGTTACACACTTTATATGTTTTATGACAGAAAATCAAAAATTCAGCAGTGTGTCATGGTATGTGGGTCTTTTGTACATAAGTGCCTAATATCTTGTCCTACTACAGATACCACATCATTTTAATTAGCAGCTATTAAATAATAGACTATGGTTTTTTCCCCCTAGGAGAAACAAGTGTTCCAAATATTTTTTCCACAAATATTATGTGGGTGTGAAATGGAAAGGAAAAGTATCCAACTGTTTCCTGCAAGCAAGGCTGGTCTTACCAGGCTGGTTCTCTCCAGTATTGGGAAGTTCTGGATCTCCCAGAAAAACTCCCTTTTCAAATGTCAAGCATCTTAGAAGCAAGCCCCTGAGTTACATTTCCTGATAGTTTGCTAGGTGTCTTCTATTCTGGCAATCTTGGGGTGGGGTGGGGATGGGGGTAGAGTTCTTAGGAGCTTCCAGCATTTCTCTATTGTCTTTGTATTCAATTTTAGAGCTCTTCAAAGTTTTCTCACACAGTAACTCGATCAACCCTGGTTTGGACTGTGGAAATTGTTGTTCACAGAGGTTAAGCAAATTACCTAAGAACATGGAGCCAATGAGTGAGCTCTGGGAGTGGGGCCAGGACTCTCCACTGCTTCATAAGGCTGACAGATGGCTTGCTTCTCCCAAAACAGGAACTTAAAGTCAGGAATTTCAATTCCCATTTCTGAGTGTAAGTCAATGGTTTTTCTCCATTATCACTAGAATTTTGCCTCAATGGAAAAGTAAACCATAGACACTGAATAGTGGTGGAATTTACTCATTTGAAAACCAGCATTGATATATTTTCCCTTTTTCATCTCTTTTATACTCTATATGGTCACCAGGCTGCTTACAGATATATTCAATGCAATGACAGCTTTTAATAAAGACACTGCTTGAATATTAGCATTTTGAACCAAAATATATATATATAATAATAATCTTTATGAGGCTAGCATTACTATGCATCTTAACTAGATCTATATCTGTCTGTGGATAATTTAAATCATATTTGTTAATAAAGTAAAATATTAACTACAGAAAGTCACCATTTTAACACATTTTTTCATAAGGCACAGCCACTCTCTAACAAACATATATTTAACAGGTGGGTCAATTGGGGTCATCTAGAAACTCCCACAGATCTCCTTTCCAAACTTGAGACTTCTGAGCCATACTATGGTCTCCCAGGCACTGGGGAAGCAATAAGCCCTAGGCTCCACTGTCATTCCTGGGCCAACATTTCACAGTTGAAGCTGCAGATGTGCAGGAAATATGTCTCTGGCAGGCCATGCAATAGTCTAGTTCCCTCAGAAGTATGGACCATCCTGACTGCTCTTTTCTCTCTCCATTGGCCCCATCACAATTCCTTATAAAGCCACAGGGATGCCAAAAGGCAGGGCCCTTATCACAAACTTTCTGTGGCTTGCACTAATATACACATGACTGCTGCCTCCTCAGCCCACCATAGGGGGCAGACGCCCAGTGATAATGGATTCAAAGAAGCTTATCTTGAGGGACAAGCAAAGAGCTATGAAAATGTGAGAAAGAAGAGAGGAAGGGAGGGGAGGGGAGTGGAGGACAGGGAAGAGGAAAAATTTTTAAATGTGTTTCCTGGTGTCAATATTGCATCTCATGAGATGGAGTTTATTTCACTGACTTAAAAATAAACCACTCTGTTACTGCTACAGATGTGCAAACTCAGGTTTAAAGTGGAAGTGACTTTTAACATTTTTCTGCAGAAAAACACTTCTGGATAGTATTCTCTTTTTTACCCTTTAATTCCAAATTTAATGATTTTTTTTTTTTTTTTTTTGCTTCTCCATTTCCTTTATTCTTCTTAACATCCCCTTGTCTATTCTGTAATCACCAATGTGTACTTTTTTTTCCCTTTCACATCCAGACAATTCACCATTTAATTATTGCCTTCTGTCAGCTTCTCAAGCCACATTAATACAAAGTTTTCATTATTTCAAATTGCCTACATTAATTTATTTGTTTAGAGAATTACTCTTTTAAGTAATATGAATTGCAATATTACCAAACACATGCAAAATTACATTTACACACATACCTATTTTTACACATATTTATAGTACACACTGGATTTTGAAGAGTTAATACAAAAAATTAAAAATACACCAATAGCTTATATAATTATTATATGTTAAATGATAGTATTTTAGATATATTGTAGCAAATTAGGCAGGCAGTTTTTTTCTTTCTTTTTCTTTTTGTTTTTTACAGCTCAGTGGATAGTTTATTTTCAAGAGTAGTAGGCAAAATATTTACTGATGAATTCTAACTGGTTACAAAACATTATTTTAATAATTCTACTCCTTTAGCATATGACAAAATCACAATATAGCTAGACAAATTGTTTTCTTTTAAAACATTGAAAGACAAATGTCCATTACATAACCAGAAATGTTAAATATTTCTGTGTATCTTCTAAAATGTGCTAGGTACTTTCAGAGACCTAAATATTGCATATTATCCTACCATATGTTTTCTCTGATCCTGGTACTTTACATGATGAAAAATACCAAGACCCACGTCAGGGTTCAACTTAAGTACACAAGTGAAAGTTTTGTACAAGGTGTTTCCTGCCACATGAAGCTTCCAGTTGAATTTCAGAAATGTCAACAAAAGTATCTCCCTTTCTTCCCTGTGAATGTTTGAGTACTGCTGTATTGTTGGCTTATATCCACTACAGATACTGGTTCTAGGCCAGCCCAAGGATCTTCATGCATGGAAGGCTTGAAATAACTTTCCAACTCATTAGACATTCTTTTTTCTCTACCATGCCCTGATCCAAAGGGTGTAGATGTCCTTGGAAAACCCTGGGGGTGAGTGTGCTGCTGCCCTGGGGAGTAGCCAAATTGATGCTGGGACCTTGCAGAGGACCTGAAGTAGGAGGCATGGTAGCCGCCAGGGGATGGAGACCTGAACTGGCCCCCAGGGAAGCTGCTACCATGTCGTGGAGAATAGCCGCTCCTGTAGGGCTTCCATGGTTGTACTGCAGCATGTGATGAGAACTCCTGTACCCATTCCAAGGGAAGGGTGGTCATGGTCCGCCTCGGCCCAGGGTACCCCAGAAGCTGCTCCCACTACCCCAACCTCCTGCTCCCAGGCTGGGGTAAGGAGGAGTCAGGGGTCGAAAATTCTGCCTGTGCATATTTGGAAATGGTGATGAAGACCTGGATGCTGCCAGTTTTTTTCTTCTTTAATACATATTTTACTCTGGAATGCTATTTTTGTGAAATATATCACAGAAATAGTGTATTACAGAACTTACTTTTGTGAAACTTGTCCTAGAGACAGTGTCAAACCCATAGTAAAAAATGAATTTGGTTTTTGAGTCAGAGCCTCGCCCTTCAATAATACAACTCAATTTTATTTTAAGCTACTGAAACTACAACTTATTCTTTTTGGAGTTTTCCATCTTAAACAACAGATTTATTTATTTATTTATTTAGGCTGTGCACAGGTCTTACTTCTTTCAATACCCTCTGTTTTTCCTCTACACGTGTTTTACAAGTTGAGGCCTTCAGAAATAATGGCACTTGCAGTGCTCAGCCAGTCCCCAGAGTAGAAATTATTGTGTCTACTAAGTTCAGGTTAAAAAAATAAAAATCCTTAGGATTGAAATAATTTTGTAGAATAGTATTCTGGATATTTTTTGAACTTGTGGTTGACTTCCTATGTGGTCCTAAACTAACCCCTGAACTATTTAAGAGTTTGTTGAGGTAGAGATAATGTATGTTCACATTTCAATAATAAAGTTTACTATAACATTAATTCCTTTTCCCAAGCCTCCAGTTTGGAAGCCTTCATAACAGCAAATGTATATTTCCACAGTTTAGTTGAAAGGAATTTCATCTAATTTACATGCTAATATGAGAATATATATTGTCTATGTACACAAATCATATAGTTTAATAGTTTGCAACTTCTATCCAAATTGGTCTTCATCCTCAGAATCTTTTCTAACCTAAAGATTGACTGATTTCACAACACACCAATGACCAGTTGGTTGCTATTTAAAACATAAATTGCTAACAAAATCTATATATTACACACCCACAAATGAGCACATATTTTGTAACAATGAATAAGATAGCATGTCTTCTATGTAATATACGTCCACATTTTCTTACTTTATTCTTCTTCTTTAACTGCATTCGATTTTTCTGAGTTATTGCAAATAACATGATTTTCCCATATTGTGAAATAATTCCAGTACAAGAAAACTTAACCTGCAATAATGCAGATACAAGTAATATACAAAATTATACCTTATTAGTAAACTCTATTTAATAACAAGATCATTTTAAAGCATTCATAAGTTAAAATTGGTTCTTACCCATTCAGCTACCCTATGTCTTTTGATTGGTGGTTTTAATCCATTTGCCTTTAAGGTTATTATTGATATGTACTTATTCATTATCTATTTTTCCGTGTGTTCCTGTCTGTCTCTCTGTTTCTTCATCATTGTTTTTTAAAAAAGATTTATATTTTATTATTTTTAGAGAGAGGGGAAAGGACAGAGGCAGAGACAGAGAGAAACATCAATGTATGGTTGCCTTTTGCTTACCTCCAACTATGAACCTGGCTGGAGACCTGGCTTGCAACCTGATTGTATGCCATGGCTGGGGAACCAAACCTGTGACCTTTTGGTTTTGCAGGCTGGCATCTTATCCATTGTGCCACCAGCCAGGGCTTATTTGTTCATCTTCTTAAAGCAGACCCTTTAGCATTTCTTGCAATGCTGGTAGAGATGTATTCTTTTAGCCTTTCTATTTTGCCTGGGATACTCCTTATTTCACCTTTCATTTTGAATAAGAGTCTTGCTAGGTAGAGTATTCTTGGTTGCAGGCCTTTGTTTTCCATTGCTTGAAATATTTTTTGCCATTCCCTTCTGGCTTGTGTTTCTGTTGAGAAATCAGCTGATAACCTTATGGGAGCCCCCTTGTATGTTATTAGTTGTTTCTCTTTTGCTGCTTTTAGGATTCTCTCCTTGTCTTTGAAATTTGCCATTTTCATGATTGATGTGTCTTGGAGTGGGCCTGTTTGGGTTCATCTTCATTGGGACCCTCTGTTCTTCCTGAGCTTGTATGACTTTTTCTCTCCTCAAATTAGGGAAATTTTCAGTCATTACTTTTTCAAACAGGTTTTCTGTCCCTTGTTCCTCTTCTTCTCCTTCTGGTATTCCTTCGATATGGATGTTATTATGTTTCATGTTGTCCTGCAGCTCTCTTAAAACATCTTCATTCTTCTTCAGTCTTTTTTTATTTTGTTGAACTGCCAAGGAAATTTTTTTACATTGACGTCTAGCTTGATGATCCAGTCCTCTGCTTTCTTGAGCATGCTTTTGATTCCTTCTACTGTGTTCTTCAATTCATAAATGGTTCTTCATTTCTTCCTGGCTCTTATTGATGGTTTCTATCATTTTTAATGCTGGTGTAGTTCTCAGTAAGTTCCTTGTAGCTTCCCTGGAGTTCTTTGTAGTTCCCTTGGAATTCTTCATAGTTTCCCTGGAGTTGTTTATAGTTCTCTTTGAATTTACTGAGCTCATTAAGCTTCCCTATCATCATTATTTTGAATTCCACGTCTGATAGTGTGATTGCCTCTATTTCATTTTGCACTCTTCCTGAGGATTCCTCCTTTATTTTTACTGAGGGTTTATTTCTTTGTTTCCCCATTTTAGGTAACTCTTGTTTGTTTCTGCTTCTTGGATTGGTCTGCTTTGACTTACTGTCTTAGTGGTGTGATCTGTGGTGTAGAGGTGCACTTTAATTACTTCCTGGCTCCATGCTTGATGATGTCAGCTTGTGTCCCAGTCTGGGTCTAGTCAGTCAGTTAGAGAGTACCAAAGATCCGCTCTGTTTGTCAGCCTCCTTTAGTTGTTAATCCAATCAGTCTGTGATCAGTGGTCAGTTTTCGGTACCTCTGGGTGGGGCAGATTAATTCAGTTGTTATCCAATCAACCTGTGATCTGAAGTCAGGCTTAGGCATTGCTGGGTGGGAGGTATTAATTCCTATGGATAGGGCTGTGGCTTCCTCTCAGGCTCCCACCCTTTAGAGAAGAGTGGTCTGCTGGCTGTATGGGGGATGGGTCTGCACTGGACTCATGGGCTGCTCCCTAAACTCTCCCCACTAAAGCCACTGATCCAAACTTTCCCCAAACATCTCTAGAGCACTGTGCTCTTTCTCTGCTAGAGCCCAGGGTAGGTGGGTGCCACTGTATTTTCATGCATAGTCTTTTTAAGAACTCAGTCTCTCCGTCAAGCCTATTAAACCTAGTGGCTTTTTGCTTTTCACATCTGGGTGCTGTTTTACTCTCAGCTTGCTGTAGACTGGAAAGCTCAGTTGGGGGTTCAGATCCCATCCTTCTCAGGTGGAATCCCAGATGCTGAGATGTTTCTCTGTTCCTTCAGCTGCTGCCTGTGGGAACCCCACCAGCCCTCTTGAGTCTCCGCAATTCCTACCAGTCACGTTGAGATGAAGCAGCCTCTTTTTTCTGTCCATGGTAATAAAGCTTCTCTCCAGCTGGTATTCTGGTGGTTATTCCCCAATAAAGTTGTAATTCCAGTTTGGTGTTGGGAGAAGATTGGTGTAACTCCACTTACTCCTCCACCATCTTGGTTCTCCCCAAATTTAATGATTCTATGACTATGTTTCACTCAAATGTTATATTCCTTCAAGTGAATAATATGTTCTTAAAATTTTTTCCTACAAAAGGAGGAAGCCTGTGAAAATTGATTTCTCTTTCCTTAGCTATTGGTTTTTATTATTTACTGTACCTTCTAAAAACATGAATAGGCCTTGGCTGGGTAGCTCAGTTGGTTACAGTGTCATCCCAATAATCTAGGTTGGTGGAGTCAATCCCCAGTTAGAGTACCTACAAGAATCAACCAATGAATGCATAAATATGTGAAAATAGAAATTAATGTTTCTCTCTTCTTCTCCCTCCCTCTCTCTCTCTCTAAAACAAAAAAAAAAAATCAATCAATAAAAGAAAAAACCTAAGCAATGGCACATAAGCACTTATTCTCAATGAGATTAGTTCCATGCAAAATTTTAAAATCTTACATCTGTGAAAGGCTCTATGAAAAAGTATCACCACAGGTGACTGCTCTGTGTAGACTTGCTTGTGTTGGCCTGACTTTCGAATGGGATGGCAAAGAGCATGAACACTGAAGCCTGTTGGCGAGGACTGAAATTTTGCTTTCTGAGTTATCTGGAACATGTTGGAATTTCTCTCTTTATCAGTGTTCTTATCTATAAAATGAGGATAATAATACTAGTTATCATGTTATAAAGATTAAATGTTATCACTTATAAATTATAAATATTTGTTATGAACAAAACTGCTTAATGGTGGTATTTGTTTAAATAAAATATTTTTTTCACAACACTACTATGTACTTATCAACATTTTCAAAATAATGGTTTAATCTTTTTCCCTGTCCATCCAGAATGCTTGCATTAGAAGTTTATTTGACTTTCAAAAAGGATTATTCAGGAAGCATTTCTGAAAAATTTCATCTCCTCTGGGTGTTATAGCTGTTTCTTAAACAGGATAAAAATTGCTAATATATTAATAATGCACTTTGAGTTACTAGACAAGTAAAATACTGTTCAAGTTTGTCTAAATGATGGTAAAACAAATGGAGACACTTGTGTGTTTCCTTTCTGAGACACTCAGTGGTGGAAAAGTAAGCATTCATGGTTTCCTTTGTGAAGACAATTAAAGGAAAATTAAAAAGCATGTCTGAGTAGTTGACTTATTTGTGTGTGAAAAGAAGTAAATTATGTGGTGTAGATGCCATCTTAATTTGAATGAAACAGGTTTTTGTACCAAGTGACTGAGATAGGACAGGGAAAATGACTGAGAATGTGCCCTAAAAACTCTCCTCATACATTGTATCATATTCAGTAAGTTCTTGAGATATGGCAGCATACTTTGGAGAACCTGTGAAGTGGGCAATTGGAAGGAAGTGAGCAGGCTCAGTTGAAATGTGTACTCCATCATCAAGAGATGCTTGGATAACAGTGGGCTGAGACCTATTGGGTCAGAAGAACTATGTCGGCTGTCTATCTAGCACCAGGTCATAGGTATCATTGTATTACAGGACTGGAGTTTAGGAACAGCATTCTAAAACCTTGGAAGCCTGGTGATAGGCAGAACAGAAATCTGCTTAAAAACATACAGCTTTACTAGTTGTACTACTTAGTTACCACGGCTGGACTACAAGACAATAGCCTGATTTTAGAGATTTGAATATATCATGAGGATAAGATTAACAA
The DNA here is from genome assembly GCA_004026585.1 of Noctilio leporinus. NCBI lineage: Eukaryota > Metazoa > Chordata > Mammalia > Chiroptera > Noctilionidae > Noctilio > Noctilio leporinus. Next base: position 86,459 of record PVIW01004405.1, on the reverse strand, counting down.
TTTCTCTGATTACAGAAAAGGCTGGCTTTAAAAACCTGAGTTAAGGTTGGGCCTATAGGTGACAGCTTTACTGTGCAATGTAATTAACATGATTTCACCAGTATCTTATAGTGACTACATTTATGAGTGTCTAGGATGGTTTCCTTTAATACTGTTCACAAAGGCAGATGGCATACAAAACCAGAGTGCCATTGAGTAAAAGTCAAAGCAGTCCATTATTATCCCACGGATACATATGATCTGCTTTTATACCAAAGAGTTTTTGCCTTATGTTGGTGGAACCAAGACTTGACAGGTTGGGTCATACCTCTCTTCTCATGAAGAGCAAATACCAGATTCAGAAGTATATATGGACTTGGAAAGGTGGGGGTGGGAAATATAATAAAATAATTTTTACCTATGGGGGGCAGAATAAACTTATAGCCTATGAGGGCCATTACATTTTAATTGCTTTTCTCCTTTTGAATATATGATTTCAGCCTCCAATAGCAGAATTAGAGTCTGTAGGGCTTGCTTCTAACATGCACAGTTCAGAAAGATGGCTGACAGAGAGGAAGATGACTCATGACATCAATGACCCCAGGGTTGTCACCCCTTTGCTCCAGTGTGGGCAGCTAGATAGATGATATGCCATGTCCTGCATTGCTGGCTTCTTCCGTAGGAGAGGACAACAGGGAAGAAGTGGTAGAAAAGTGAGCAGCCTACTTGAATTATGCAGAGTTCTCCGAGACTCACCATTTTACCAAAGACAACTGCATCTCTGAACTTATATATATTCTTAAATGATTGATATAAAAAAACCCATCAGGGCATAAAAGTTGTTCATTCATTGTGAAATACCTGGAGAAAAATTGGAGAAATAGTTTTTTGAAAGAAAATGTTGTTACTAAAAAGCTCTGTACTCAGCCAGATTATTGGTCATATGCTTTCACAACAGAAAGTGCTCTTCTTGTATGCCAACTCTTTGAAAATAGACTACCCAAATTCACTTCTGAAAAAAAATTTTCATCAAACAAGAGAATAATCAAGATAGAGATCACAAAAATGAAGACATTATGGTATAAAATGACAGCCAGTAAGCACTGGAATTATCTGAACAGTGTTTAATTCAATCAACAACTGTAACAATTCATGTAAATATATATAAAAACAATGCTTTTAAAGAGATCTATAGCATATAGTAATACTAAATTTGACCTAAGAATTCAAATGATCTTTTACTAGAATGAGGCAGTGGGGTGGGTTGGTGTCAAGAAGAGAGGACATGAAGCCAGCTATATTTCTCATCTTTCATAGCAGGAAGTCAATGCTAACACTTTAGGATTGACGTAAAAAAATTTAAATGCACATATTACAGTATATTTCTTAAATGTTAATTTTTAAAGTAATCAGTAGAAACTAAAAATGGTGACTCATAACTCTACAAAAACTAAGCAAACAGAATGTCTGTATAGAGAAAGACAATTAAAAGGAAGCAGAAGACAAACAGCATAAAACACAGACTATATGACTTATTTCAGATATAACCATAACTTAAAAAAAATGCTTAAACTCACTGTTCAAACACAAAGAGTAAAAGATGGCCACTCCAAAATATCTCAATAAGCATTACACACAAAAGATACCCAAATAATATAACAAAAAATAAGCAATAAAAGGAAACTTGGGTGAGCAACAAAGGAGTGGGATCATGACTATCTACTGAATCATAATTCCAAAACAAAACCAGTAAATAAAGTTAGATAAAATTTACTGTTCATGCTAAATTTATAATAGAAGCAAAGTCTAGATAGCCAAGAATATGATATTGATGTATACGTAACAGAAACTGTTAGAAAAAAAGGGAAGTAGAGCAGTGCGGTCATTTTGGGACATTTTATTTCCACTTTCAATTTTGACTAGTGATTAGATTAAAAATAAGTAAGGATATAGAACACTTTAACTATTAAATTAATTATTAAAATTATAATTAAGAAGATTTCTTCTTTTAAAACTAATTTATCCAGGCCCTGCCTGGTAGCACAGTGGATAAGGTGCCAGCCTGTGAACCCAAAGGTTGCTGGTTGGATTCCCCAGCCAGGGCACATAACAAGGTTTCAAGTCAGATCTCCAGCCAGCTCTGTAGCTGAAGACAGGTGAAAGGCAACCATACAATGAGTCTCTCTGCCTCTCTCCCTGCCCCTCTCTCTAAAAATACTTAATAAAATCTAAAAATAAAAACCTAATTTATCCTTTCTGTTTCCCTTAAAACACTTATCAATACACTGTACCACATTAAAAATTCTAATAAGTTACTCAATCAGGGACATTTTTAGGTCATATTTTAGAATAATCCCCCAATTTCTCTCCCTCTTTGCCTCTCTCCCTTCCCCCCTCTCTAAAAATAATAAATAAATTGAAAAAAAGAATAATCCCCCAATAAATCTCAAAACTAAATAATACAACTATTTGGAAATAAAAAATTACCCTCTAAGGAACTCTTGAATCAAAGATGAGGTTAAAATGAAAATTTCAATATCTGTACTTCTGGCAATAATGCAGAATACATAACCAGAAAAGCTTCATTACAATATATATTTCCATGTGGATAAAATATTAAAAAATCATTTTTAATATGTTCACTATAATGTGAGGGAATCCCTAGAGGTAAAACAACAGAAAAGTGATTGGGAAATAAACCTGAAACCTATAAATCTCCTGCAGAGTAATTTGGAGGAAACCCAGGAGCCTTCCCAGAAGATCAGCCCTTGGAACCAAACAAGGAGTCAGAAGTGAAAATGAAGTTCCTGAACAAAGCTAAGACTCAAAGGGGCTACATTGCTAGTAAAAGAGTAGATATCAAATATAAGCAAAATAACACCAACAATAAAAACAATAACCAAGAAAAGTTTTCGGTGAACACAGGTAGAAAACAAAGACTATTATTGTTTTGGGGAGTACTTTCAGCAGGAGAGCAAACAGTGGCAAAAAATTTCTGCCAGGAATGTATAACCATAATTCAAACCTACTTTACTTCTGTAGTTTAGAGAACCACAGCTGAGAAATGAACTTAACTTGATCCAAAAGAAAACAAAATATAACATGCATAGGAAGAGGCAAGTATAATGAAACAAAAAGAACAAAATAAAAAGCATGAACTAAGATATTGCATATATATAGTAAGAAAAAATGTATTCTCTGAAGAGGGATGCACTCTCATCCTTACCAGGTGAAAATTCCACAGGAAAAAAATCCACTGACTCTCAATTCACAATTAAAATGAAAACACACTAAAAAATGAGCCACAGTAAATAACAACTGTGACATAGAAAATATGACAAAAAAGCATATCTAATAAAACACATTTTACCAGTAAAACAATGAAAAATATAAACAAATATATTTGTGATGAAAAATTTAATAAATAAAACCAATAGGAATTTTATTTTAGAGAGAATTGAAACAATAAAGGAGAGAATCTATTTAAAGAAATAAGGCTTAAGATCTTTCCATAATTGATTAGACATGAATTCTCGTATCCAAGAAGCATAAATGAGTGTTGAGCACATAAAAGGAAGATAAAAGATCAATACCCAAATAATCATAGTTTCTTGGATTACCAAAGTAAGAAGCTCTTTAAAAAATTATAGAAAATAAATGTACACATAACTAAAGTTGACAGCAGATTTCTTTTTTTTTTAATTTTATTGTTGTTGTATTACATCCATCCCCTTTTTGCTCCCCTCTGTCCGCCTCCCCACTCACCCATTCCCCACAAAGTCAATCCCACCTGTTGTCCATGTCCATGGTTCCTTTATACTAGGTTCTCGTCTAAATGACAGCAAATTTCTTAACAATGGAAGCCAGGAGAGTGTAGAAGGCTATTTTCAAAAAGCTGAGAAAAAATAATCTGGCATTTTTGTTCTCTTTCCAGATTGAGAGTGAAAAAACTTAGGGCAAATAAATACTAACTTTATCTCTAACAGATACTTACTAAAGGAACTTCTGAAAGAAGGAAACCTACCCTAGAAAAAATGTGAGATGCAATCTTAAATGAGGAAAAAAGATATTCACATGCTAAATATAAGTTAACATAAAATATTAAATGTATAGAATAATAATGTGTACATTTTAAAATAAATATACCAGGCAGATTCAAAATGCAGTATAGTGATAGGATGAAAAACAGGATGGAGTTGCTCAAAGTCAGTGTTCTAATGTCTTTTGTTTTTTGAAAAAAGACAACATAGAGAAAATTTTAACTTTTAAGCTTAAAATTGAAAAAGTATTAATAATTTTTAAATAACCATTGGAAAAAATAGGGTGCATAAATTCTCAAAGAATAAAGAGAAATAAAATAAATTTAAATATTTCGTATAATAATGAAAGAAGTGAAAAGAAAAAAGAGATAACAGAATAAAAAGCAAACACAAAATAGGATGGTAGAAAGAGTTCCAAATAGTAAATACAAATGAATTATTCTCACCAGTGAAAATCAATAGATTATATTTTTAAAAATTATCTATATACAGTTTAGACCGAACAACTTGAGGATATAGAAAGATAACAAAAGGAAAAGCTACCAGAATATATTAAACAAAAAAGTGCCATTACTATGTTAGTATCAGTAAATTATATTTCAAGACAAGTTAGAGTTGGAAAAGACACACCCAAAGATTCAGTGCTCAGATTACCATGTATCATTGGCTACCTCCCTATAGTCAATGGTTGTTCAGATGCCTTTGACTACTTTTTCTTCTGTTAACAGTTTTTCTTTTATTAATTGTAGAATGTTTTAAATTCTAGATATTAATCATTTGTAGTTCAATGCATTATACATGTATAGTCCCATACTGTCCTTGTTCTTTCAAACATTTGTGTTGTTTAGGGATTGGTTCAGTTTTTTCTTTGAACTAAACTTGAATGCAGTGACTTGCCAAAATGAATCCAAAATAATGGGATTCAAATAAGTGATGGCATTCAGTGGCATAGTGATTAACAACCTCATCATCCACAGTTGATGGTGATGAAATGTCCTGTAAAGCAAGTGATTGGAAAGTTGAAGTGGCTGCTGTGTTTCCCTGTACGGCTCCAATGATGACCACAAACATGGAGTATGAGGGTTACTCTTCGGTGCAATGAAACTCTTTCAAAAGATGTTTAAACTCTCAAAGAATGATACAGTCAAGTCACATTTGGAGAACCAGAAAACTTTTATGGAGAATCTAACCATCATCTCTCCTTTCCTGAGTTCTATGATAATCTCTCCATAAAATTAGAAACAAAATTTATTGTATAGATTACACAAAGTGAATTCACAGCCTTGTCAAGTCTCTTATGTGAAAGTTAGTGCACTCATTGGGAAGTAGTGGACCCTAAGATTTGGAATAGGGAATTAGAAAAGACTTGGAGGATGTTAAAAATGTTGGACCTCTGAACACTCTGTACATTTTGTGCTAGTAGGAGCAGCCCTTCCTTCTGTATTCAAGGAAATTAGCCTTCTCTTATCAAAGATTCCAGAAATCTTTCCTGGTGGAGTTGTCTTACTAAGACATGCCTCTCCTTCTCATGAGTCATGTTGAATATCTTATACCTATTATCAGTTCTCATCATGCTCTAAGGGGTCATTTACACAGTGACCTAAGAGGCAGTAGCTGTACCTCAAAATGAATTGCAAAATGTGTATGAATGAATGAGATCAAATTTATTGATATGGATGCAAATACCAGTGAGTCTTAATATAATGTGTTATAGTGGGTAGGAGGGACTCCAACATTTTAGATGGTTGGTTGAGTAAAAATTTAATTCAGTAATAACTCAGTGACATTGAGATACTGGGCCATCTTGGTGTAATACAGAGGAAAAAAATCCAAAAGCTAAAGGAAATTAGCAAGTTGTAATGAATTTATCATGCAGTCAGTCTTTTTTCTGAAAGGGTTTGGAAGTCACACCCTTCATTAAATCAATGAGACATTTTATAGGTGAGAGGAATATCTATAATCTTAAAATATGAAAATATTCTCAATAAGCCATGTATAATGTTGGGAGATGCCATCATTGACTTGGGCTTCTTTTGATAATAATGTAACATTTAACAGTCAGACACTAAGAGAGTATGTCTGTATATTTTATTTTATAATTAAAATTAGCAGGGGCTAATCAATCTCATGCCCCTAAAAATAAATGTGTAGCCTAATAAAATATTACTTGATTTAGAACAAAAAAAATCCCAGTAGTGGGCCAAATACATGCACTCTGTCACAACAATGCAGAGTGATGTCCTTTTCCTAATTCTAGACCCAAGTCAGTTCACTTAATCACATATGTGTGGGTTTATTTATGCACGCTATTCTGTTCCATTGATCTATGTGTTTGTTTTGTACCAATATCATACTGTTTGGATTATTGTACCTTTATAATATGGTTTGAAATCAGGGAGGTAGTCTCTTAATTAAAGGACAGTTTTGGGTTCATGGGCATCTACCATTTATCTTCCTCAAACTTTGTCTCAAACTTTGAGGTCTGAGGCCAACTACTAGAGTAAAGTGTGCATTGAATAAAATGAAATATTTAAGCTCTTGAAGGTTGCCTCTAGTTCTAGAGGACCCCAAATACCAATGCAGGATTTATAATAATCAGACAATAAATAGCACTTTGTCCCAACTTTTAATTACCAACTATCCAACAGGCTCATGGACCCATCCTGTGTTTATTTCTCTAATTCCTGGGTCTGTAATTGGAATGGCCATCCTAGTCATTGGGCAGAATCCCTGCAGTGGCCCTGCAATCCAGGAAGTAAGGGTTATTATGGTAGGAGGTCTACGTAGAAGCCACTGAATTTCCCCCTGCTTGACAGGATATTAAACTAAAAGTAGCACTGCCTCCCTGATGAGACCTGCAGAAGTGAATGCTACCATGAAGGACCAGAAAAAGGCAGCCTCACAATGCTGTTCACTTTTCTATTTATCTTGTCCTATTGGCCTGTAGAAAATGCAACATCTGTAGAACCTAAGCAAATAAAAACAAAACAAATTAAGCAAACAACCAGGATAGGATCAGAATCATAGGTATGGTGATCTTTGATGGGGGTGGAGGGGTTATCAGCTGGGAGGGGAAGGGGGAGAAATAGGAAAATGGTGCAGGAATTAGGAAGCATAATTGGTGAGTACAAGATAGATGGGATGTTAAGAATAGTATAGGAAAGAGAGAAGCCAAAGAAGATACAGGCATGGCCCATGGACATGGACTAAGAGGTGTGGGACTGCTGGAGGGAATGGGGTTACCAGGTGGAGGGAAGCAAATGAAAAGGAAATTGGGACAATTGTAACCCCATAATCAATAAAATCTACTTAAAAACAAAACAAAACAAAACAAAGGGGCAGACAGCTAGCAAGGCATCTGGGCCCCATCCTGCCCTGCAAAAATTGTACTTATTAGCACATGATTAAGACAAGAGGGAAGGAAATCTCTGCGTGGATGGTTAAATAACATGTTCAGGGCCTTATAAGTAGGTCCTGTATCTGCTCTCTTGATGATAACATCTTAATTATAATTCCAGATTCTCTGGTAAATGAGAAGAGATGGGGTTAAACACCAAATAAATAAATATGTTTTTCTTTTGGTACAGTGGGATGATTAGCAATGAGTGTGATGATTGTGTATTGATGAAATTGACTGATTGGTGAGGAGTGAACATTCTGGCAGGAAACAGAACACAGACACATAATTCATAAACCAGACAATGAGAAAGAAGCTCCAGAATAAAAATAAGCATATACATTTGTGCATCCTGCAAATGTATATTTGCAACCAGTACAGTCAGAGAGACTTCCTCCCCTGTAAGAAGGGTAGTAGCTGCCAGTCTCTGAGCACATTTTAACTGTACATAGATACTAAAGAGCAACACAGAATGACAAGAATGTTTGGCTACAGAAAAGTGATGGAATTGTCTCAGGGAGACAATTTAAAACAGAAATAGAGGTTCAGCTTCTCCTTATTCATATTCATATTCATAGGATTTGCTTGTATACAATATGAATAAACTGTAGAGAGTTCATGTCCAGATGTACAAAATTATACATATAAGAAAACTGAGGCCCAGACAAGCTAAGTAGCTTTCCAAAGCCTTAAAGCTTGATGGTGGCAAAGCTAAGGCTAATGCCAAAACTTTGCTAATATCAGATTATGTACAAGTGGTTATACCCTGTATACTAATGTTCATTCTTTAATACAATTGGAAATGTTTCAACTAGAAAATGGATTTATAATCATTACTATACTTTTGTGTTCTTTAATTCAGCTCAAAATAAAGCATGCATTGCATACCCAATATACATAAGGACTATGCAAGGAAATACAAAATTGAAATAGACACTGTTCCTCTGTTGAGAAACTTAAAAATTATCTAGACACCCTGGCTGGTGTGGCTCAGTAGATTGGTGCCAGCCTGCAAACCCAAAGGTTGCTGGTTCGATTCCCAGTCAGGGCACATAACCAGGATGCAAGCCAGGTCTCCAGTCAGGTCCTTAGCTGGAAGCAGGTGAAAGGCAACCATACATTGATGCTTCTCTCCCTTTCTTCCTCCCTCCCTGCTTTTATCTCTGAAAATAATAAATAAAATCTTAAAAAATTAAAACAAAAAGTTATCAAGATAATCTAATATGTCAATAATTTATTTCCAATCTTTTTTGATAATGAGATTTATCTATGACACATTAAAAACACAGATCCCTGTGTCTCCACTTGAAAATTCAAGTTCTTAGGTCTAATGACAAGGCTCTTTTAGATTACTTAGTAAATATTTTAGGAGTCTTTAATGATCAGGTAGATCGGGAGACACCAAATTACCTAAATTTGTCAGCACATTGGAATCATCAAAATGCAACTATATCATCAAAAGGTAACTTCAAAATGTACAAAGTCTTCTGTCCCACCAGGGTATTGTTAGTTGACTCATTGTTCTGGGGCATGGGTGTTTAAAGATTCTTTAGATGATTCTAATGTACAAACAAGTTGGGGAAATACTTCACTTTGTTACAAGGATATGGCACCCAAGGAAGATGTCATGAGGGAAATGCTATCCAAGAACTTCCCAAACTCATATTCATGAAAACCTATCATATACATATATAGTATCTCTTAATTACTAAAATAGACCTACCAGGTTAATACTATTATTATCTGTATTTTATAGACTAAAATATATAATTAGGTTTAGAGAATTTGTTCAAACTCATGGAGTTTGAAAGTAGGTGAGCAGTTTTATAAAACTAATCTGATCTGGAACTTTGTCACTTTTCCAGACTGGCTTTCAGATGCAGTTTGAAAGATGGAGAATTTTTCAACTGACAGAAACTGGGACACAAAACAGTCCAACAACAGGCAGCACTGTCTGCACAGCAAGACATGTGATAAATCAGGTTGGACAGTTTGGCTCCAGATAATGTACAGACTTGAATTAATAAATTGCTTGACTAACCATCACATGATTGATGGGTTAATTTGTCAGTTCATTCATTTATTTGTTCATTCAGCATATTCAGCATGTTGTCATTTTATCCATTACAAGTATTATACATTAAAATGCAAAAAGATACATTTTTTTGGTTGAATACACATTAAAAATTCACCTGAAATTTTGAGGCTAAAATAAATTTAATGCTTATTTATATTTTGTTTCTTTCAACATGTTATAGCAAATTATAACTCAAACACCAAGGCCCATGCCATCACTGCAGGGAGAGTGCTAAAGATTATAGAAAATTCACTTTTGCTGGGACATTAAAAGAGTAAACAAGTGGAGTAGAAATGAAGTGTGGCATCTTTCATGAAAAAAAAAAGTACTAAAGTTCAAATGAAATAACTGAAATGCATATATTAATCTGGATCAATCTTAAAACCAACATTAAGGGGAAAATATGCTCAAAATGTGTATATATAGCATTTATATAAGCATATTTGAAGCACATGAAACAATATTATAGTTTTATTTTTGCATGCATATATAATAAATTTTTAAAGAAATAATGGAAGTGTTAAATACCAAATTTAAGAAGTAATACTTTGGTAGTGTGTGTATTCCAGTAATGACCATGATAATACCTCCCATCCTACATATTCTTATACTGGTAATCCTGTCACTTTTATCATTGACAATTGGGTCCATGTCTCCTCACGATGAACACAGGTGGACTTTAGTGATTCTCTCAACCACAGAGTAAAGTGACTCTCTATTTGGCCCCTGAGGCTAGATCATAAAAGTGCCATGCACCTGGCTGGATAGCTTAGTTGTTTGGCGCATTATCCCTTACACCAAAAGTTTGCAGGTGCCATTCCTGGTCAAGGCACATATCTAGGTTGAGGCGCATAGGGGAGGAAACTGATCTATGTTTCTCTCTCAAGTAATCTCTTTCTCTCTCTCTCTCAAATCAATTAATGTATTGGGTAAGGATTAAATAAAAATTAAAATAAAATGTCATGCATTTTGCCTGTGATTTGAGGATACTTGCTTTTACCAACCAGTTACCATCCTGTAAAGGAGCCCAAATAGTTACTTGGAGAGACCACATGTAACATAGAGCCCCAGCTAAGGTCTCAGCTGACTTTCAGCATCAATCCCCAGATATGAGCAAACAAGCCTTCAAATTATTCCAGCCTCCAGCCATCAGGTCACCTCCAGGCTTCAAGTCTTTCCAGCTGAGGCCCCAGATTTTATGAATAGAGACAAGGCACCTCCACTGAGCCCTTTGCCAATGTCTGACACATGAATCCATAAACAATACAAAATAGTTGCTGTTAAAAAAGAGGTCAGAGAAGAATATAAGATGGAGGTGTAGGTAGACATGCTACATCTCTTTCTACAACCAAAAATGGTTACATACACCTCAAAGCTAGAGACAACCAGAAATGCCAGAATATCAAGCTTCACAGAAGTCCAACAAACAAAAAATATAAAGAAGAAATACTCATCCAGACAGGTAGGAGGGGTGGAGGTAGGACACAGAGGATGTGGTTTGGTGGAGTAGTTTGGCTGCACACAGTTTGGCAGCCCACAGTTTGGAGGCACAGTAGCTGTAGTGGGGTAGTGACTGTGAGCCACCAGTGGAAAGTGCAATCACACCACGAGAAGATGTGGGTTGGCTGTGCAGCAGCTGTGGCAGGATGGTGGCTACGGTTGGCTGGCAAAAAGTGTAGTCACACATTTTTTTTTTAAAGTGGGGAATACATATAAAGAACTAATGCAACTCAAAACCAGGGAGACAGACAGCTCAATTAAAAAATGGGCAAAAGATCTGAACAGCCAGCTCACTGAGGAAGACATACAAAGGGCCCAAATGCATATGAAAGAATGCTCAACATCACTAGCCATCAGAGAGATGCAAGTTAAAACCACAATAAGATACCACTTCACACCTGTCAGAATGGCAATTATCAACAAATGAACAAACAACAAGTGTTGGCGAGGATGTGGGGAGAAGGGAACTCTGGTGCACAATTGGTGTGAATGCACACTGGTGCAGCCACTATGGAAAACAGTATGGATTTTCCTTCAAAAACTAAAAATGGAACTGCCTTTTGATCCAACTATTCCACTATTAGGCCTATACCCAAAGAATCCTGAAACACCAATTCATAAGAACCTATGTACCCTTATGTTCATAGCAGTGTTATTTACAATCGCCAAATGCTGGAAACAGCCTACGTGCTCACCAGTGGGTGATTGGATCAAAAAACACTGGTATATTTACACAGTGGAATATTACACAGCAGAAAGAAAGAAGGAACTCCTACCCTTTGCAACATGGGTGGAACTAGAAAGTATTATGCTTAGTGAAATAAGCCAGTCAGTGAAAGACAAATACCATATGATCTCACCCATTACACGGCAATAATGAATAAAACAAACAATAAGCAAAACAGAACCAGATATATGAATACAATGAATAGGCCTTCAGTGGGCAGGGGAAAGGGGGTTGGGGGGAGGGAGAAGAATGAGGCAAAGGAAGGGGAGCAGTTTAGATAAGAACCTAGTATGGAAGAACCATGGACATAGACATGGAGAAGTGGGATTGACTTTGTGGGGGAGTGCGTGGGTGGAGAAGGGGACAGAGGGGAGTAAAAAGGGAATGAGTGTAATATGACAACAATAAAAGTTAATTAAAAATAAAGCAGGGATACCTGAGGAGCATTCTCAGCACCAGACCAGACTGACAGCTCACAGTCCAGTGCCAGGGAGGAAATAAAGCCACATTGCTTCTGACTGTGGAAACCATTGGGGAATGATGTGGAAGAAGAAACTGCCAGTCTCTCAACAGAGTCCATTTGTTTAGAAGGCCTCCATGGTCCTAGAATGTCCACAGACCCACCAACTCTGGGAACCATGGATAGAGTAACAGACAGGGCAACCACTAGAGAGGCACCAGTTCCATTCGGGAACTAGAAGAAGTGCCTGGAAAATAGGCAAGTGCTGAGCAAGCAGGATTGTTCCCTCTCAGACCCTTCTACCCATACAACATCAAAATGTGGTGAAATGGGTTGCTTAGGGCTGGTGAATACCTAAGGCTCCACCCCTTACAACATAACAAGTGTGACAGCTCTACCTAAGAAACAGAGGCAAATACAGAAGCCTGCCAAATTGAGGAAACAAAGAAGTATGGTCCAGAAGGGGGAACAGATTAAAGTTCCAGTGGGAGAACTAAGCCATGAGGAAATAGCTAACTAAACAGATGCCAGTTTAGAATGCTGATGATAAAGATGATCACAAATTTGATTGATGTACTTGAGAATGGCAAATGCAGAAGGGAAGAAGTGAAAGCTATGCTAAGTGAACAAAGGAAAATTCACACAAAACAAATGGTGAAGGGAAGAAAAACAAGGTTCAAATCAATGATTTGGACATAAGGAAGAGATAAATAGTCAACCAGTACAGAATGAAGAAATAAGAATTGGAAAAAACAAAAAATAATAAACAAAAAATAAGGAGATGCCTAGGAACTTCTGGGATAACTTTAAACATGCCAACAACCAAATCATAGGTATGCCAGAAGAAAAAGAGGAATAACAAGAAATTGAAAACTTCTGTGAAAAAATAATGAAGGAAAACTTCCCAAATTTGGTGAAGGAAATAGACATACAAGTATAGGAAGCACAGAGAGTCCCAAACAGCTGAACCTGAAGAGAACCACACCAAGACACATTATGATTAAAATGCCAAGGATTAAGGATAGGGAGAGAGTCTTAAAAGCAGCAAGAGAAAAGAAGAGAGTTACCTACAAAGGGGTTTCTATAAGACTATCAGCTGATTTCTCAAAAGAAACTTTGCAGGAAAGAAGGGACTGGCAGGAGGTAGTCAAAGTGATGGAAAGCAAGGACCTACAACTGAGATTACTCTGTCCTACAAAGCTATCATTTAAAATGAAAAAAAAAACAAAAAAACAAAAAACAGATAAAATGCTTCCCGGACAAGGCAAAACTAAAGGAATTATCATCACCAAGCCATTATTATATGTAATGTTAAAGGGACTTATTTAAGAAAAAGAGCATTGAAATTATAAACATTAAAATGACAACAAACTCACAACTATCAACAACAGAACCTAAAAAATAAAAACAAAAACAAATTAAGCAAACAACCAGGATAGGATCAGAATCATAGTTATGGGGTTTTCAGCTGGGAGGGGGAAGAGAGAGAAATAGGGAAATGGTCCAGGGATTGGGCAACATAATTGGTGGGTACAAGATAGTCAGGGGGATGTGAAGAATAATATAGGAAAGGATGAAATCAGGAAACATATGCATAACATGTGGACATGAAATAATGGGGGTGGGATCACAGGAGGGAAATGGGGTCCTGGATGGATGGGGAGAAAAGAAAAAAGTTGGGATAACTGTAACAACATAATAAATAAAATATACTTAATAAAATAAAATTAAAGTATAACTAGATGTAAAATGGGCCTATTCTCAGGACCATAATAAATTTCAAGTCATTTGACCAACTAATTTTTGTTTCCATTGATAAGAATTATTTGCATTATCATCATTTTCCACAACTTAAAGAATAATGAAAGGCTGAGTAACATAAAAGAGTTACCTTTTTTGGTCCATTTCAAAGCCTTTCATAATTTTTCCCAAATGGCACAAGTCTTTCATCCTTCTCCAACTATTGATGATCTTCTCTGTAACAGATAGAGAGCAAGCTCTTTCTCAAAGCCTCTGGCATGCACTCATGAAGGCTATAACTTAGTACTATTATTTTATAATTTATGATCACTTTTTACTTGTGTTGTTTACAATAAAATTGTCTTCATTCATGGTAAAAAACAAAAAACAAAAAGAAAGAAAGAAACTGCTGATCTCTCAGCAGAATGTTTGTTTAGAGGCCCCCATTGTCCTGGAATGTTCACAGTCCCATCCACTCTTGGTACCATGACCAGAGCAACACCTAGAGGGGCACTAGCCCCACAGGGGAAGCAGAAGTGCCTGGAAAAGAGGCAAGTTCTGAGCAAGCAGCATGGTTCCTTCTCAGACCTCTCCCACACATGGTCAAACAGGTCACCTGTACTGATGAATACCTAAGGCTTCACCCCTTTCAATGTAACAGTTATGACAGCTCTACCTAATATACAAAGGCAAACACAGGGACCTGTCAGGTTGAGGAGAAAGAGAACTGTGGCTCAAAAAGGGAAACATATCAATGTCCCCATGGGCGAACTAAATGACAAAGAAATACCAAGCCTAACAGATGCACAGTTTAAAATGTTGGTGATGAAGATGCTCATAGACTTGACAGACATGCTTAAGTATGACAAACACAGAACGGAAGAAGTGAAGGTTAGGTTAAGTGAAATGAAGGAAAATACACACAAATCCAATGGTGAAGGGAAGGGAAACAGGGTTCAAATCAATGATCTGGAACATAAGGAACATAAGAAAGAATTAAACAGTTAACCAGTACAGAAAGAGGAAACAGGGATTGGAATAAATGAACCTCTAGGACCCTCTAGGACAACTTTAAATGTGCGAATATATGAATCATAGGGATACCAAAAGGAGAAGAGGAATAGTAAGAAATTGAAAACTTGTATGAAAAAACAATGAAGGAAAACTTCCCAAATTTAGCAAAGGAAATAGACATACAAGTCCAGGAATCATTGATAATACCAAACAAGCTAGATCCTAATTGGACCACACCAAGATACATCATAATTAAAATGACAAAGATTAAAGATATAAAGAGAATCTTAAAAGCAGCAAAAGAAGAGTATTACCTACAAAAGGATTCCTATAAGACAATCAGCTGACTTCTCAAAAGACACTTTGCAGGTAAGAAGGGACTGGCAAGAAATATTCAAAGTGATGGAAAGCAAGGACCTACAACCCAAATTACTTTATCCAGCAAAGTTATCATTTAGAATGGAAGGGCAGGTAAGGTGATTGATTCTCAGACAAGGTAAAGCTAAAGGAGTTCATCATTACCAAGCCATTATTATATGCAATGTTAAAGGGAAGGGACTTATTTAAGAAAAAGAGAATCAAAATTATGAACATTAAAAAGACTACAAACTCACAACTATCAACAACAGAACCTAAAAAATAAAAATAAAACCAAAACAAACTAAAAATAAGTAAATAAATAAGAAATCAGAGATAATATTGTTTTAAAAGTATAAGGGTAAAGAATTCTTTCCTAGAAAATTGGACTCCCAAGGTTTTTAGACTAAACAAATGGTGTTGGTATCTATTCCCAAGGAAAATGTTTCTATCATGCAAATACTTTCTATCCAGGATCATCTTTTTAAATTATGAAAGAATTTTGAATTCTTCTGATTATTAGAGAAAAATGTAGTTGAGCATTGGTTATCTAAAACCAGCAAATGTTTCTTTTTACAGGAATGGATTGTCATAGAATCTATAGACATAATCAGTCTATAGATGATGGAGAATATTTAGGAGCAAAAGTAAGGGGATTTTAAAAACTTTGAACCTTGAATATTTGAGGAGAAGAGTTTCCCAGACACAAAGTTATGCTTTCTCCATTGATTATGAAGTTGCCATCATTTTCATGAGGCACCTGCATAGGGGTCCTGTATCATTATCAACAAACAAGCAAGCAATGTATGACTTCACAAAATGACTTCACAAAATTATTTTGTTAATTATTTTTTCCATGTAAAAGAATGGAATGTCAATAGTATAAAGATTTTAATGTTCAGTATGACATTTACAATCTAGAATGTAGGATATGTATATCCATTCAATCATCTTTTATTTATAAAACATGTTTTACATATCTGCACTATGACATACAGAGTGTAGTGGGGATACAGGGGGAGCACAAGAGAACATCCCCTGTTCTCAATGATCTTATAATTTAGTGAGGAAGACAATCAAATAATCATACCACACAAAATTGATACATGCCGAATGCCATTTATTACACTACACAAACAACACAACAGTGCATACATTTAGTAATGGCAATATATTGCAAGTCAACATATTTTTTCATAAGATTATCAACTGTAAAGAAGAAAGAATCACTTCTATGAAAGGAAAATACATAATCCCCTAATAGTTGATCCTTAATTGTGCTTCACTAAATGAAATAGCATTTAGTATGGTTTCGGCTTGGTCACTTGACAGTATAGATAAGAGGAGAATACAGTGCTAGAATTTCTCTTGCAACCTGTATACAAATTAATTAGCAAGTCATTTTTTAAGTTAATTAAAAATAAACACTGAAAAACCCCAAGATGAAAAATCTCACCTAAAATTGGTTAGGGTTACAAAACAATAAAATAAAATAAAAGGAATGAATACTTTCCTATGCCTAGGAACATAATTATTTCTTTATAGGTTGATATATTATTTTTTCCCATTTTTAAAAAGCAAGGTTTTATGTTCTATATGAATTTTTACAATGGTTTACATGCTTACTTATATTTTTGGACTAGAATTTTAATTAATTTTATTCAAAATCTGAAAATTAAGGAAACAAAATATTGAATAACAAAATACTCAACATGGCTTTCTAGGCCAAAAGTCACATACTCTTTTTCAAGTAATATATACAGCACATCAGGTACCTGATAAAAAATATCTGTTTCCCAAGGCACATACTATAAATACTATATGTTAGGAAAATAAATAATTATAAATATGGTGGTGATCAATTTTAAATAAAATGATTTTCATCAGATATCTTAAGGCCAAGAAGTCATATTTTATTTAAAATATGTGTAATTGTTTTAAAAGAGCAATGTAAAGGCCAAATTTAAATTCAAATCTACATGGGAAACTTCACTTATGATAAGGATAGAATTACAATCTAGTAGGGAAATATTGGTTTATTTACTAAATGCTCTTGCAATAATTGTCTGTTAAAATTTTATTTAAAATGTTAGAAAACTATTCAGGATAATGTTTTTACAGCCTTCTGTGACAGGACAATCAGACAAGAAATGAAGAAACAATGATGGAAAAGCTGATATTTGGTTTCATAAAGCATCATAAGAAAAGTGATAATATTTATAACATGAACAAAAAAACAAAGGTTTAATAGCTATGCTATACAGAAAGTTCCTAAAATGGAAGATAAAAATGCCATGCCACCATGCAATTATCTACTAATTTCTTTCCAAAGAATACATTGGAGAGAAAAAGAGATACAATGCTGCATCTCATGGAGCTTGCGAGTATCTAGTATGTAAATTTAACATTTTTTTAAAGTGTAAAAATAAACATATAATTGTAATCTGAGATAAGTACTTGGTAAGGAAAGACTTAACTTATGAATGGTTTAAACTCAGCTATCCCCAGAGTAAGTAAAATGCAAATTAGGGTGGAGGAATTGAGGGAAAAAAAACAACAGCAATAACTAATGAACACAGATAACAATGTGGTGTTTGTTGTATAGAGGGAGGTGGAAGAGGGTATTGGAATATAAATGCTAATGGAAGGAGACTTGAGGTGGTGACCACACAATACAGTACAGCGCACAGATGATGTTATGATATTGTGCGCCTGAGACCCATATATAATTTTGTTAACCAGTGTCACACCCAATAAATTCACAGCTATCCTATACCATTTTTCAAAACATCAAATTGGCAAAAAATAAATAATGGATAATAATTATGAGAGGTTTTATGTATGAAGAACATTTTTTTTTAACTTTATTGTTGTTGTATTACATCCATCCCCTTTTTGCTCCCCTCTGTCCTCCTCCCCACCCACCCATTCCCCCCAAAGTCAATCCCATCTGTTGTCCATGTCCATGGTTCCTTTATACTAGGTTCTTGTCTAAGCTGCTCCCCTTCTTTGATGAGGAACAGTTTTAAGCATTTTCAAATATTTCATGTAATTATTATGAAAGTCCCATGAAGTACCTGTTAGCACTATTATCAACATTTCTTAGCAGAAAACTGAACCCCAGAACTGGTAAATGGTGGCAGTGAGCTTTGCACCAAGGCATTCTGACTCCAGGGCATGCATGCTCAGTTCAAAAGTGGTGAGAGATAATCTGGCATGGATGCTGGCCTGGCAGGCTCTCATACTGCTGGTGGATGTAGGTACTAATAAATTTTTAAATAAAAGTTAACTGTCAGTATTTATTAAAATGAAAAATGTATGCAAATACATCATTGTTTTGACCCAGCAATCTCAAATTTTGAAAATTTTACTGAATCACTGAGTATCACTACAACCTAAGTAGTGATAACAGAATACTAGAGCTATTCTGAAAGTCCATCAACATAGCAACAACTAAACAAGCTATGAGACATGAATTTTGAAATCTTATGTAGTTGTTAAAAAGAATTAATTACATCTAGAGGTTTTGTTTGACCTTGAAAGATGTTTTTGACTTTAAGCCAAGCAGGGACAGAACAATATATATAAACAGGCAAGTTATACAGGAAGAAGCACAATAGGGCCATAAAGACATATGAAAAGATGTTCAAACTCATTAAACATCAGAAAAAATAAACAAGAAATTAAACATTTTCTCCCTTATCTGGAATGACTGCTATGAACTATATCAATAAGCATGGTACCAGATCATTTCTCCAAGGAGATGTTATTGGATTCAAGGTCAATCTTTATCTCTTAAAGCTTTTTGCTGACATCCAGAGTCTAGGAAGGTCTCTTTCAGACATGGCATTCCAGTCAAAGTCTTGGCTAATAAATCCACAATTGAAAACTGGAGAAACAAACAAACAAACCAGATTCCTATTGAACTGAATTCATGGAAACAAACATATTCCCATGAAAAAATAATACTCCTTAAGAGTTTCCAAATTCTGGAGGGATCAAATAGGGATAAATATATAAGTGTTTTAATATTGCTACAGTTTACCAAATTTCTCTATGAAAACAAGCCTTTTCAACTAGCAATATTTTAAAACAAAGTCACAAAGCAGTCATTATCCTCAGTTCACTCAGTCCTACAATTAATTCTTGTTTATACTGACTATTTTCCAGTGTCTTTATGAACCCAGTCATTCTGCAGAGATCTATGTATCCCTATCTATTTCAAAGTATTATCTGAAAATGTATTTTCAGAAAGACATATATTAGAACAAGTCAGAAGATGTAACATTTTTGCAAATGCATCAGGGTAAAATAATGACTTTCTATGTGACCAAAAATAATATTTAAAATGACATAGTTATAAATTACAATGCAGTTGACAAAGTAATTTACTTTTTTGTAACAACATTTTAAGATAACAATCAAAATTACAAATGAAACTATACTAGCTTAAATAAATTAATTTGTTCTCAAATATTAATTTTACCTGGAGTTTCATTTGGGAAAATCAAAAAGAGCTTTTAGCTTTTACATTTGTTGATAAAATTATTACTTTGCTTTATCATCTATCTATGTGCATTTCTTTTTCTTTCTTATTCTTTCTTCAATTCCCTTGTCGAGAATTCTTTCTTCACATATTCTTCCTTCCTGTAATATGTATATCCATTTCCTTTAGCTTTTCTCACCATTTTCACTGCCTCAATTCTGTCTCCTTTTGCTTCTTCCAACTACAAATCAGTCTTCAAATTGCACAGACCTTCTGTGACTTAACATAGTCCCTCTTTAACTTACACAGTTCTTCTCCAATTTACTTGAATCCTTTGCAACTTTCCTAGTTCCTCTTAAGTTTACCCTTTTAACTCACCCAGAAATAACCAACTATCATGACCTATTATCAATTCTTTCTTTAAAAATATATTACCATAATGTACAGCTTTTACTACCAAAACAATGTATTTTCCCAACTTAATTAGAACTTCCAATGTTTAGTGACAACTAAAAGTAATTAGCATTTAGATTGATAAATTTATAAATATATTTTATAAACATTCTTCCATTGACAAATACACTACAATTTTTCTGAGCTACTCTCTTAGAGGATAGTGATATCTTTTTCCTTCTTTAAGCCATCTATTTAAATACTTTCTCAGTAGAATCCTTATGATGTACCAGCATGAAAGCTTGCACATAAGAGATCCTATTCCATTTATCAGACCTCTGGCAAAACAATTCAAGATTAAGACCAAGCCTTTCCTTTCAAAACAGAAACAAGAACAATATATAAAGTAAAGACAAAGTTTAAACAGATGAGTATGTTCAAACTAGATCCTGTAAAAGGACTGGGACTAGGCTTAGAATCTTATCTCACATCAGTACCTCACAAGACCCTGACAAAGTGAAGCCGGAATGGCGGAGACAGAGGATTCCTGATGTGTACAAAAGAGCAAAGATCAAACCAAAAGATGAGAAAATTCTCCAAAAGATAAAAAAATCGAGCAAAAACTGTAACCAAAGTTTTATTGCAGACAGAAGAGAAAAAAAGACAAGAGCTCTCAAGCAGAAACAGACTTTTCCCTACAGAACAGAGCAACAGAGCCAATAAACAATTAAAAAGCAGTATGCAAAAAGAAAAGCAAACAATACCCCAACC
Organism: Noctilio leporinus; assembly: GCA_004026585.1. NCBI lineage: Eukaryota > Metazoa > Chordata > Mammalia > Chiroptera > Noctilionidae > Noctilio > Noctilio leporinus. The sequence goes on along the minus strand of PVIW01004405.1, from coordinate 65,518 downwards.
AAAATCAAAATAGTTTTCCAACCATATACCACACTGGGAACTGGGATTTTTTCTTGTCACTGAGCTGTGCCTACCACCAAATGGTGCCTATTGATTCCTACAGAATCCTAAATGGCTCAAAGAACCCAAATGGTGAGACAGGGTGTGGGGAAAATGGAATTAGTCAGGCTCTCTCACTTGGACATCCAGGTGAAAACGATTCAGCAAGTATTAAACAATAAGTGACATTCTACATTGGTAAGAAGCCAGCTTTGTTTGCACACAGTATATAAGGAGTAAGAGTTTTCCACTTGTGGGGACCACCCTAGCCAATGCAATAAAGGCATGTCATCCTGATGGTTCTGTGCATCCATTTTTTTTTTAATCTGCCCAAATCCCAAGTGGACCTTCCTGGTCTTGAACATTTGCAAAACACAGGGGCTCCTGGTTGTGCCCACCAGAGACTTACCCAGCCTGAGCTCATCAGCCCACCTGTTTCCTTTCACCAGCAAAGCACTGAAATGCAGCTGATGCCTTGAGAAGGCAAGCAAGGAAAGTCCCTGAGATAACTCTCAGCAGTTACTGGTAAATTCCTGAAATCCTCTCCGTGGGGTCAGCCTGCCACAAGCAGCTTGGATGCCTAGCCCAGGACCTCTGGGCCTCATCAGTGTCCACATGGTCCCATCTAGAGTTGCCAAAAATTGTAACCAAAAACAGGTCTGGCTACCTGCCACTATGAAAGCCAATACTCAAAAGGCAGGTGCTGATGTAAAGGAAAATGGTTTATTTTCAGGTGCTGGCCACCTAGAAGATGGGGAACTCATTTCACAAAGCCCATTTTCACTTCTCAGTGGAGGCAGAGGTTTTTTATGAGGGAGAAGGAAACAGTACAAAGAGATCAAGGGAAGGGGTTGAAAGGTCCTCTACATACAGACTGGCATAGTTCATTCCAATAAGGACAGTGATCATCCAATGTTCATCATACTGGTTTAGTCATTCTGGTTTCATATTACCCTAGTTTTACATCATGCTGACTTCATTTGAAGGTCAGCAAATCTCTCAGAGCTGGGATGCCCAAAGGTAAGAGTCTGTATCACTTGAAGCTGGTTCCTCGTGTTTTTATACAAACATGCTATTCACCTACAAACCATATATTATTCAGAGTTAGCACTTACAGAAAAAATGTCAAAGTTGTAGTGAGGCGCTGATACAATGCTACACTAATATTGTAAAAATTATAAAGATTGATAATATCTTTTGAAGATAAGTGTGAAGCTAAATAGATATTACTGGTTGTGACATAAGTGGAAAGTATCTTTAAAATTAAGTTTTTGAGAGTATGCATCAAATGAATAGTGTATGTATTCCTTTTTTAGCAATTTCACTTCTAGGTCGTTAGCCTCCCAAATTACTCATACATGCAAATGCAGACATGTATGCTACTTTTATTTATAGCATTGTTTGTAATATTAGACTAATTTAAATGTCTGCCAGCAGGGCAATGTGATAATAGATTGTCATATTCATAAAAAGGAGCTGGAGAGTATTATGCTTACTGAAATAAGCCAGTCAGGGAAAGATAAGTATCATATAATCTCACCTAATACAGGAAACTAATAAACAAACAAACAAATGAGCAAAATAGAACCAGAGGCATGGAAACAAGGGGCAGAATGACAGTGGCCATAGAGGAAGGGGGAGGGAGAGAAAAGGGGAAAAAAGGAGAAGGGTTTGGTCAAGGAACTAGTATAAATGACCAATAGACATAGACAACAGACTGGGGACTGACTGGGGGAGAGGAGATGGGGTAGGTGAGTCAGGGGAGAGCAAAGGAGGAAAATGAGACAAATGCAATAGAACAACAATAAACTAATAAAAAAGACAGTACAGACTGAATATGAATAAATTAGACCTAAATGTATCTACATAGACAAAACTCCAAAATACTGTTATGAAAACCATTAATTTGCAGAGGAATATATAAAGACAAAACCTGTATGTATGTGTGTGTGTGTGTGTGTGTGTGTGTGTGTGTGTGTGTGTTTTGTAGATATATATGGCACCAACAACAGTTTGGAGACTGAAAAGAGCATGTCCAGGAAATAGTGAATACTCTGGTGTAGCAGGAATGTAGGAGGATTAAATGGAAGGTGTCAGCATAAGAATAAAGAAAGAAATAAAAATTTAAAGTAATTGACCACCCTGCCAAGTATCCTGGAGTGTGTTGCTTAGGCACTGGTGAATTCTGCAACACTTTGAGTAGAAAATGCCAGGGTCAAATTTTCATTTTAGAAAAATAACTCTGGTAGGTATACAGAGGTAAGGTTGAAACTAATTGGAAAGGTGATGATAAGACAACACTAGAGGTATAGTCATCCTTGAAACAGCTATTGTATTAATTCAGGTGAGAAACTAAGATGGCGCCTTTATTATGAAGAGATACTGAGAAGAGAAAGAACCACCAAACTGGAAGAAAAAAGCAAAGTAAAAGAAATTGTATATTTTGAATAGAGCCCTGGCTTGTGGCACAGTGGATAAGGTGCCGACCTTCGAACCCAAAGGTCACTGGCTCCATTCCCAGTCAGGGCAACATAACTAGGTTGCAAGGCAGGTCTCCAGCCAGGTCTGTAGTTGGAGGCAGGTGAAAGGCAACCATACATTGATGTTTCTTTCCCTCTCTTCCTCTCTCTCTTCCCCACTCTCTAAAAATAGTAAATAAAATCATTTAAAAAATAAATAAATACATTTTGAATAAAGAGTTTTATGAAGAAAGGAGGAAAAATAAAATAACCTGAGCTTCCTAGTATAAAAAAATCAAGGGCAAAATTTGTCATAATTTTTAAAATAGTCTATAATTTGAGAATGAAATTGTGATGTACAAAGATTGCTTTAATGCCTATTAATAATCCATATAAAAATACATTTATGTATGCTATGTAATAAATTAATCCATGCTTTAGTATTTTATATAGCATATATATGGGAAATGTCAACTCACATTTTTATACACTTTTTAGGGCTAACTTTTTAGCACAAATTTTAGTAGTATAGCTCCAAGAAACTGAGTATGTGCATACATGACAAACAACTGCTTCATAAAGTCTGTTAGTGCCTCTAACAGAGAAGAAAAATGAAAAAACACATGAAAAGCTATTTTGTAATGCTGGCTATGTTATTTTTAAATGGCATTAGTGAATCAGTACTAAATGGATTGATTTATTATTTACAAAGAACTGGAGAAACTTAGATCATTCTAATAATGTGTGTTAGATCTGTAAATTGTCTTAAAATTAATTTAAGAAAATAAAATTAAACTTAGCTCTTCAACTGAAAAATCACAAAGAATGTGATTATCATAAAAACCTCTTTAACTCAGCCCATATGTGTCTATTACTTGGAATCCAATTAAGCTTAATTTGTACCAGTAAAACTAAATTTTAATTACCTGAAACTTACCAAACACATAGTAGAAAGCCATGTTCCAAAATCAAAGCTTTCTGCTGATTTCAAGGGAGTTGCCACAAAGCAATAAAAGTCTTTTGTAAGTTTCCTAATGTCAAGAGTAACAGATCCAAAAGGGGATGGATGTAATACAACAACAATAAAATTAAAAAAAAAAAAATCCAGTAATTGCATCTCTATCCAGCATGGAGATGAGAGCTTCTGGTCTAGTATTACACTAGTAAAAGCATGTCATGAGTCAGGAAGAGCAGTTAAATGAGACCAAGTACAGGATGCGCAAGAGCTTGTGTATGTATGTATGCACATACGGGCGTTATGAAGCTGAAATTCAATCCATAGTATTCACAGTCATCATCTAGCCCCAAGCTAGAGTTAATGTGCAATGACAATACCATCTTAACAGCAGTTTGATACATTTTGACACAAATTAACAGGATCCTTCTAAGTTCTATAAATGGTAAAAAGATTATTATTAATCACTGAATTACTCAATTCTTACTAGGTAAAATGGAAAGATTTAGAGAAAGAAGGGAGAAAGCAACCATAACATTAAAGTAAGTGGTACCTGTTTAATGTATAATTGTCCAATAATGCTTAAAATTACTCTATTATAAATTTTTCCATTAGCTGACTTATATAGTCAGGTTTCTAGAAATAAAATATATTCAGTGTTGTTTATTTTTTTCATAGCAGCAAAAGGTCATTCAGTCAGATTCCTTGATGTTCTTTAAAGAACTATCTAATACAATGTTTTGATTTATCCTGGAAACTTCACAGACTGTAGGCAGCTGAAACATCATGGCTCCTCTGAAGATAAAGAAGCTGGCACCCAGAAGATGTAAATGGCTTAACAAAGTACCAAAAAACTGGATGGCTTAAGCAACAAAAATTAATTGTCTCACTGAGGCCCCAAAATCCAAAATCAAGGTGTTGGCAGGGTTGATTACTTCGGAGCTCTGAACAGGATCTGTCCTAGTTCCCTTCTTAAGTCATGTTCCCACAGTATTCTCCATGTCTTCACATCTTCTACCCTTGGTGCATATCTGTCTCACAACTTTCTAAATGCTTCATTGCTTCACAACTTTCTAAATCCTTTCAAATAAGCAGGACTCAGTGAGCCCCAGGCTTGACACTAGCAGACACTAGCAGAAGCAATGCACAGCTAGGCTTCACCTGAAAATCTCCAAGCCCAGCACAAGTCGCAGCCATACCAGATTGCTTTATAGCTCAGACAGGGTGCCCTGGGCAAAACACAGGTGGGGACTGACCTTGGTCTGCACCACCTGGGAAACCCCAAGGCCAGTACACCCAGTGGACAGGTACAGGCCACATCAGAGTACTACCACCCTTCCCCTGCACAGCTGATCCTCCACTGAGGGCAGAGGTTGGTGGCCAGTGGTCACACCCAGTCTTTATAGCTGAGTGACCTGGCTAAATCCCTTCCACTGATCTGCCAACAGCAATCAATACTCAACTACAAGAGGATGGTGTACTCAGCCCACATGAAGGGCACATCTTGACTACCCAGCTTAGATGATAGGGAAGGCTGTGCCACTGGAACCCAAAGGACACCTCCTACATTGGGCCATACTACTGAAAACTCAGGGTCAAAGTACCTCTACCTAATACACAGAAACAAACACAGGGAGACTGCCAAATAAACAATGCAAAGAAATATGGCCCAAATGAAAGAACGGAACAAACCCCCCCAAAACAACTAAACATATGGAGATAGCCAACCTATCATATGCAGATGATCAGGGTGCTCAGAGGAATGATTGAGTATGGCCACAAAAGGAAGAAGTGAAGGTTCTTTATTTCTTGAAATAAAGAAAAATATACAGGAAACTAACAGGGATGGGTAGGAAGCTGCAATTCATACCAATGATTTGGAACAAAAGGAAACCAATAAAAATTCACCTGGAACAGAAAGAAAAAAAACAAGAATGCAAAAAAAAAAAAATGAGGAGAGGTTTAAAAATCTCTGGGATAACTTTAAATGTATCAACATCTGAATCATGGGGTGCTGGAAGGATAGGGGAAGAACAAGACATTGAAATCTTATTCTCTAATGAAAGAGAACTTCCTTAATTTGGCAAAGGAAATAGACATTCAAGTCTAGAAAGCACAGAGAGTCCCAAATACGTTGGACTCAAAGAGGACCACACCAAGACACATCATAATTCAGATGCCAAAGATTAAAGATAAAGAAATAATCTTAAAAGCAGCAAGAGAAGAAAGTTACCTACAAAGGAATATTCACAAGACTATCAGCTGATTTCTCAAACAAAACTTTTCAGGCAAGAAGGGGCTGGCAAGAAGTATTCAGAGTGATGAAAAGCAAGGAGCTACAACCAAAATTAGTCTACCAGCAAAGTGCCCTTCCATACTTAACAATAGATAGAAATAGATAGAAAATGGCAGTAGTCCTGTCTACTTGGTCCCTTCCCACAACGACTTGTGAAATTAGAGTGAAAGTGGCTGTGAATTAGTGGGAAGTGGGTCTAGAATGCTGGGACTGAGTGGGAACTGGCAAAACTCATGCCCATGCTTTCTAAGTGGAGTGGCCAGGGATATCCAGCCCAGCACTTTTGGCTGTACTGTGAAGCTTCTGGCAGATTATAATTGACTCATTAACCAGGAAATACTAGGGCAAAGAGTGTAACCAGGGCACTGTGGCCTCTGGGAAACTGTGCTCATGTCGTAGGCATACTTTCCAGCAATATCCAAGAAGGAATAACTAGCTCTGGTAAGAGACTGAGGCTGAAGTGAGGGGACCATACAGACTCTTTAGTGAAGGCACTCAGGGCTGCATTCACACCCACTTGTCCTGGGCTTTAGAGGAGGGAGGGGAGTTGGACTAGAGATGCTTGGGGAGAGTTTGGGGTTGTCTTGTCAGGGAAAGAGAGCTAGGGGAACAGCAGACTACTCCCCTCTAAATGGCATCACCCTGACAGGAAGCAATAGCTTCACCCACAGGAATTTCTTGGCCTAGCCCCCAAGATGCTTAAGCCTCACTTGATCAATGAAAAAAGGCAGACACAGACAATAGTGCTAGTCACAAACAGGTTGCGTAGGCCCAGATTGGGGCATGATCTGATGTCATCAGGGGCAAAACCAGAAAGGTAAGAAAGGGGGTAAAAACCAAATACTACAAAGATGAATTCCACTACGATCTTCTACGTGAGTTATTATTCTCCTGAATATCCTCTTAAAATTAATTTCCTATCCTCAGAATTAGTGCATCTTAAGTAACTAGTTTTTACATTATAGTTTATTTCAAATATCATATTTTGCTCCTCCCTTCTCTCACTCCATTTTACCAAGTGATTTCTTCTTTTATTTCTAATTTAATTTTATTGTTTTTGTCATATATCCATCCCATTTCCCCTCCCCTCACTCTCCTTCCCCATCTACCCACTAACCCCCAAAGTCAATCCCACTTGTTGTCCATGTCCATGGTTCTTCCATGCTAGTTCCTTGACTAAACTGCTCCCTTTCTTTGACTACTTTTCGCCCTTTCCCTTTCTCCCTCCCCTCTACCCATTGAAGGTCTATTCATTGTATCCATGTGTCTGGTTCTGTTTTGCTTGTTTGTTTTGTTCATTATTGTCCTTAATGGGTGAGAACATATGATATTTGCCTTTCACTGACTGGCTTATTTCACTGAGCATAATACTCTCTAGTTCCATCCATGTTCTTGCAAAAGGTAGGAGTTCCTTCTTTATTTCTGCTGTGTAGTATTCCGTTGTGTAAATGTACCAAAGATTTTTAATCCATTCATCCACCGATGAGCACTTAGGCTGTTTCCAGCACTTGGCGATTGTAAATAGCACTGCTATGAACATAGGGATACACAGGTTCTTATAAATTGGTGTTTTAGTGTTCTTCAGGTGTAATCTTAATAGTGGAATTGCTGGATGGAAAGGCAGTTCCCAGCACCACCTGATGAAGAGACTGTTTTCACTCCATTTTATGTTCCTTTATCTTTTGTAGAGTATTAATTGACCATAGAGTCCTGGGTTTATTTCTGGTCTCTCTATTCAGTTCTATTGTTCTATATGTCTATTCTTATGCCAGGAGCAGACTGTTTTGATTACATTAGCCTCGTAGTATAGTTTGATGTTTGGTATTGTGATTCCTCCTACCTTGTTCTTCTTTCTTAAGATTGCTGTGGCTATTAATAGGCATTTTTGGCTCCATATAAATTTTTGAAGTATTTTTTCTATATCTGTAAAATATGTCAATGGCATTTTAATTGGGATTTCATTGGATCTGTAGATTGCTTTGGGTATTATGGACATTTTAATGATGTTAATTCTTCCCATCTATGAACATGGTATATGCTTCCATTTGTTTGTATTGTCCTTAATTTCATTCTTCAATGTTCTGTAGTTTTCTGAGTACAAGTCTTTTACCTCCTTAGTTAAGTTTATTCCTATGCCCCTTTATTTTTCTTGCTGCTACAGTAAATGGGATTTGCTTTCTCGCTTCTTTCTCTGATGTTTGATATTCGTATACAAAACTGCTTTTGATTTCTGGATATTGACTTTATATCTAGCTATTTTGCTAAATTTGCTTATTAGGTCAAGTAGGTTTTTGGTGGAGTCTATTGGGTTTTGTATGTACACTATCATGTTACCTGCAAATAATGACAGTTCTACTTCCTCCTTTCCAATTTGGATACCTTTGATTTCTTTTTCTTCTCTAATAGCTATGGCTAGAACTTCCAAGACAATGCTGAACAGAAATGGAGAAAGTGGACAGCCTTCTTTCATTCCTGATCTTAGGGGGAAAGCTTTTATCTTTTGCCCTTTGAGTATGATGTTGGCTTCAGGTTTCTCATATATGGCCTTTATGATGTTGAGGTATAGTCTCTCTATTCTCATTTTGCTGAGGTTCTTTATCATAAATGGTTGCTGCACTTTATCAAATGCTTTTTCAGCATCTATTGATATGATCATATGGCTTTTGTCTTTCATTTTGTTGATGTGGTGTATTCTATTTATTGATTTGCAAATGTTGTACCATCCTTGCATCCCTGGATTGAAACCCACTTGATCATGGTGTATGATCCGGTTGGCCAAAATTTTGTTGCGAATCTTAGCATCTATGTTCATCAGAGATATTGGCCTCTAGTTTTCTTTCTTAGTTGTGCCTTGACCTGGTTTTGGGATTGGAATTATCTTGCCCTTATAGAGTTTGGGAGTCTTGCTTCTTCTTGGATTTTTTGGAATAGGCTGAGAAAAATAGGAGTTAGTTCTTTCCTAAATGCTTGGTAAATATCACCTGTGTAGCCTCTGGTCCAGGGCTCTTGTGCTTTGAGAATTTTTTTATTACTTCTTCAATTTCACTAGTTGTTATTGGTCTTTTCAGAATTTCTGCTTCTTCTGGATTCAGTTTTGGTAGATTATACATTTCCAGAAATGTGTCCATTTCATCCAGATTTTCATATTTCTTGTCATATAGTTGTTTGTAGTAATATCTTACAATCCTTTGTATTTCTGTGGTATCAGTTGTGATTTCTCCTCTGTCATTCTGATTTTGTTTATTTGGACCCTCTCTCTTTTTCTTGATGAGTCTCTTTAAAAGCTTGTTAATTTTGTTTATTTTTTCAAAGAACCAGCTCCTCGACTTGTTGATTCTGATTGTAGTTTGAGTCTCTAAGTTTTTTAATTCTACTCTGATCTTGATGATTTTCTTCCTTCTACTTGCTCTGGGCTTTGTTGTTGCTTCTTTAGTCTTGCAGCTTTATGGTTATGTTGTTTGTATAAGCTTCATTTATCCTTTTTTTTTTTTTTTTTTACTCATTATTTTTAGAAAAAGGAAAGGGAGAGGCAGAGAGGGAGAGAGACATCAATCTATGGTTGCATTTCACCTGCCTCCAGGCACAGACCTGACTGGAGACCTGATTTGCAACCTGGTTATGTGCCCTGGCTGGGGAATTGAACCTGTGACCTTTGGGTTCGCAGGCCGGTGCCTTATCCACTGTGCTACCAGCCAGGGCTTCTTTTATTCTTTTCAGGTAAGCCTGTATTGCTATGAATTTCCCTCTGAGGACTGTGTTTGCTGTGTCTATTTTGTCTGAAATAAGTATTGCTACCCAAGTCTTTTTTTTTCTCTCCATTTGCTTGATATATATTTTTCCATCTCTTCACTATCAATCTGTGTCGATATTTTTTTCTGAGGTGGGTCTCTTGAAGACAGCATATATGTGGGTCATGTTTTCTTATCCATTGAGCTACCCTATGTCTTTTGATTGGTGCATTTAATTTGTTTAAATTTAAGGTTATTATTGATAGTTATTTATTGCCATTTTCCCTCTTTGTATCTGTGTTTCTCTCTGTCTCTCTCTGTTTTTTAATCTTTTTAAAGCAGACCTTTAGCATTTCTTGCAATGCTGGTTTGGTAGAGATGTATTGTTTTAGCCTTCTTTTGTCAGTGAAACTTCTTATTTCTCCTTCCATTTAGAATGAGAGCCTTGCTGGGTAGGGTATTCTTAGTTGTAGGCCTTTGGTTTCCATTACTTGGAATATCTTTTCCCATTCCCTTCTTGCTTGTACTGTGTTGTATTTTTTTCTGTTGAATAATCATTTGATAGCCTTATCGGAGCCCCCTTATATGTTTTTTGCTGTTTCTCTCTTAATGCTTTTAAGATTCTCTCTTTGTCTTTGAAATTTGCCATTTTAATTATAGGTCTTGGAATGGGTCTGTTTGGATTCATCCTCATTGGGACCCTCTGTGCTTCCTGAACTTGAGTAGCATTTTCATTCATTGCATTAAGAAAGATTTCTATCATGACTTTTTGGAACAGGTTTTCTATTCCGTGTTTCTCTTCTCCTTCTGATATCCCTATGATACGGATATTATTGAATTTCATGTTGTCCTGCAGCTCTCCTAAAACCTTTTCATTCTTGTTCAGCTTTTTTTTTCATTCTGTTACAGTGTTTTGGAATATTTTTCTATGTTGTCCTCCAGCTCCCTGATCTGATCCTCTGCTTCCTCTAGCCTACTATTGATTCCTTCTAATGTATTCTTCAATTAAGAAATTGTATTCTTCATTTCCTCCTGGCTCTTACTGATAGTTTCTATGTCCTTTTTAATGCTGGCATAGTTCTCAGTAAGTTCCTTGTAGCTTCCCTGGAGTTCTTCATAGTTCACTTGGAGTCCTTCATAGTTCCCCTGGAGTTGTTTGTAGTTTTCTTTGATCTGGATGAGCTCATTGAGCTTCTCTATCATCATTATTTTGAATGTCACATCTGATAGTTTGCTCACCCCTATTTCATTTAGTGATCTTTTTGGGGATTACTCTTTTCCTTTCAGTGATGGAGTATTTCTTGTTCTCCACAATTTTTGGTTTCATTGTAATCTAATCAGACTGATCAGCTGCCAGGCTAATGCCAGGCTAGCTTGGAAGGATTGATTTAGTTGTAATCCTATGGATCTGTGTGCAGCTCAGATGCAGGTTGGGTGCACAGATGGATTCAGTTGTAAATCAGTGAATCAGCTACCAAACTCAGGCCCTGCTGGTCTAGACAGAGAAGTTCAGTTGTAATCCAAAGGATCAGCCAGCCACCAGCTCAGGTGCAGCTTGGTGGGACAGATTCAGATGTAAATCAATGAATCTGTGTTCTGCCACCAGGCTCAGAAACTGCTGGACTAGACAGCAAGCTACAGTTGTAATCCAATGAATATGTGATTAGCCACCAGGTTTAGGTGGCACTGGTCTAGACTGAAAGCTTAGATTGTAATCTAATGAATCTGTTATCAGCTGCCAGGCTCAGGGGCCACTGGGCTTGACTGAAAGATTCAACTGTAATCCAGTGTGTTTATGATCAGCCACCAGGTCCTGGTGCCACTGGGTGGGACGGACCAACTCAGTTCTGAAACAATGAATCCACAATCAGTCACCAGGTTTGGACGCCACTGTGTGGGGCTTACTGACACTCCTGTAAGTCAGAAAGTTTGTAATCAGTTGCCCATGTGCTGTCAGGCAAGAAATACCTCTTTAGGTGCCAACTCTTGTTGGCAGGACAGGGCAGGAGAGGTTCATTGAGATGTAAATCCAAGAATTGTGGTCAGAAGCCAGGTTCAGGCATTGCTGGCCAGGGCAGATTGCTTCCAGTGGGCGGCACTATGAGGACCCCTCATAAAGAAGCTGCTTGGCTCAGCACAGACTGTGTGAGGTGTTGGCAATGAGTTAGCTGCCTTCCCACTCTCCTCCAAGCCACCACCTCAAATTCTCCCCAGGTGTACCCAGCTCTGTCTACCCTCCCTCTTCTGGAGCTTAGGGTAGGTGGGTTCCAAAGTATTGTCATTGTGGTCACCTTAGCAATTCTCTGTCTCCAGCGCTCTCTTAGGTTAGTAAACTCCAGGGTTTTCCACCCCCCTCAGCTGTATGCTGCTCAACTCTCTGCTGTGTTGCTGTAGGTTGGGAAACCCAGCTGGGCAACCAGAACCCACCCTTCTCAGGTAAAGTCCCCGACTCCATTCCTTTGGCTGCTGCCTTCAGTGGGGGCCCAGCTAGACCTCTTGCGTTTCCGAGATTCCTACTAGTCACATGATAAAGTGTCCTCTTCTGTTCTGTCTGTGGTCATAGGGCTTCTTTCCAGCTGGTGTTCTGTTGGTAAGTCCAGGTGACTTTTTCTCCAAAAAAGTTATCCCAGATGCAACCTGGGAGGAGAGTGTTGTAGCTCCTTACTCCTCCTCCATTTTGCTGGGACTCCCTCTTATTATTTTGTTTTAAATTCTATCTTCTCTCTTGCTATGACTCATTTCCAATCCTTACTCTTACTATCTCTCCCCTCCCCAGACTCTCAAAACTATTTTTTTCATTATTAGTCACCACACATTCTATGTCCTGTTCATAAAATACACTTGTTTTCTTTCCACTTTGACCAGTCTGTGCCTATTGAGTGAGGATAGGAAGGCATTTGTGGCAATCTTATCCATAGATCTTCATTTTTCTTATATTTTAACCTCAAATCTTAACGTTACCCTCTCATACTCCATTTGTACCATGCTTTAGCCCTTTACTTCTTTCATTTAAAATTTGAACTTTTCCCTGCCTTATCCTAGTTCTCACTCCTTACTCTTAGTATTTTTCTTCTCTATATTATCTAAAAATCACTCCCTTTCCTCCAGCCATTTCTTAAGCTTCTATTTCTTTCCTTTTCACCCTGTACCCCCATACCACCATATCATGTGTTCTTGATAGTGCTGTGTTGAAACATTTTCTCTAATTTGGTTCCTATTTTTTTATTCATATTCCTTATTCTGTGTGCGTTTGTTCTTTTACACAGTGTATAAACATATAATATGTATATTATACAAATATATTATATAGTGTATGAGTTCCTTCTTTCTTTCTGCTGTAATTTCCATTGTGTAAATGTACCCAAGTTTTTTGATCCAATCATCCACTGATGGGCATTTAGGCTGTTTACAGCACTTGGCTATTGTAAATAGTGCTGCTATGAACATAGGTTCTTATGAATTGGTATTTCAGGGTTCTTCAGGTATAGTCCTAGTAGTGGAATCACTGGATCAAAAGGCAGTTCTGTTTTTAGTTTTTTAAGGAAATCCCATACTGTTTTCCACAGTGGCTGCACCAGCCTACATTTCCCCCAAGAGTGCTCAAGGGTTCCCTTTGCCCTACATCCTCGCCAACACTTATTGTTTGTTGATTTGTTGATGATTGTCATTCTGACAGGTGTGAGGTGGTATCTTATTGTGGTTTTAATTTGCATCTCTCTGATGACTAGTGATGTTGAGCATTATTTCATATGCCTCTGGACCCTTTGTATATCTTCCTCAGAGAGTTGTCTGTTCAGGTCCTTTGCCCATTTTTTAATTGGGCTGTCTGTCTCCCTGGTGTTGAGTTGCATCAGTTCTTTATGTATTTTGGTGATCAAACCCTTGTCTGAGGTACCATTGGCAATTATGTTTTCCCATACAGTTGGTTCCCTTTGAATTTTGCTGGTGTTTTTTTTTTAGCTGAACAGAAACTTTTCAATTTGATATAGTCCCATTTGTTGATTCGTTCTTTGATTTCCTTTGCCCTTGGTGAAGTATCAGTAAACATATTTCTGCATAGGATATCCAAAAGTTTACTGCCCATATTTTTCTCCAGGACCTTTATGGTGGCACTGCTTATGTTTAAATCCTTTATCCATCTGATAGTGTATATATACTGTTTAACCTTAGTACTATATGCTTTCCCTCTTTTTCTTCATTCTGCCTTCTCCCCTCCCTTTTTAATATAAGATGTAAATATTCCTTTCATTGCCTTGTCTCTTCTCAGTACTATTATTGCTCCTCCCTCTCAAAACTTATCTTATAGTTAGTCAACTCTTGTTTTTCCTTTCTTAAAATAATCTTAATCACTTTACATCCTTATTAATACTGGCTCATTGGAAGTTGAAAGTGTAAGTTAGAGTGAGGGTTATCTTTGTGGTTTTGAGTATCTTGCCTAGATCAGTGGTTCTGTTTTAGCAACAGCTCAGTAACAGTATACAAGATGTAGTGGGTGGAGTGACTTTCAACCAGCTAGCTGGAAAGAAGGACCCACCAAAGAGTAACACAACAACATCCAAATCAAAAAATAAACTAGACAACCCAAATAAATGGCATAAAGGAAATCCCAAGAGCATCAGGTTCAGGAAACTAAGGGGACCGCACTGTTGAATCTCACAGGACTCCTACCACAGAAAGTCACACCACAAAGGCAGGGAGTCAAAGCAGATCAATCTAAGAAGTAGAAACAAACAAGAAGAATGAAGTAAAATGAGGACAAAAAGAAACAACACTCCATAAAAAGGAAAGAAGGAATCCCTGGAAGAGTAATTAATGAAATAGAGGCAAGCAAACTATCAGACATGAAATTCAAAATAATGGTTATAAGAAAGCTAAAGGAAAAACAACTCCAGGGGAACCACAAGGAACTTATTGAGAACTACACTAGCATTAAAAAGGACATAGAATCTATTAATAAGAGCCAGAAGGAAATGAAAGATACAATTTCTGAATTGAAGAACACAGTAGAAGAAATCAAAAGCAGACTAGATGAAACAGAGGATCAAATCAGCAAGCTGAAGGACAACATAGAAAATATTCCCAGACAGGCAACAAAATGAAAAAGAATGAAGGTTTAAGACAGCTGCAGAACAACATGAAACATAATAATATCTCTATCATAGGGATACCAGAAATAGAAGAGGAGCAAGGGATACAAAACCTGTTTGAAAAAGTAATGACAGAAAACTTCCCAAGCTTGATAAGAGAAAAACCACATAATTCCAGGAAGCACAGAGTGTCACAATGAAGATGAATCCAAACAGACCCACACCAATACACATTATAATTAAGATGGCATCATTTAAAGACAAATAAAAATCCTAAAAGTAGCAAGAGAGAAGCAACTAATAACATACAAGGGAGCTACAATAAGGCTATCAGCCAATATCTCAACAGAAACACTATATGCCAGAAGGGAATGTCAAAAAATATTCTAAATAATGAAAATCAAAGGCCTACAACCAAGATTACTTTATCCAGCAAGGCTCTTATTCAAAATGAAAGATGAAATAAAGAGTTTCCAAGACAAAAGAAAGCTAAAAGAATATATTTCCACCCTGACTGGTGGCACAATTGATAAGGTGCCACAGCCTGTGAACCCAAGGTCATTGGTTCAATTCCAAGCCAGGTCTCCAGCCAGTCCGTAGCTGGAGGCAGGTGAAAGGCAACCATACATTGATGTCTTTCTCCTTCTCTGCCTCTCTCTCTTCTCCTCTCTCTAAAAATAATAAATAAAATCTAAAAAAAAAAAAAAAAAAAAAAAAAAA
>PVIW01004405.1:0-50134 GCA_004026585.1 Noctilio leporinus | reverse complement strand
ATAAGAAAACAGGACCCACATATGCTCTGATACAGGTCAGAGCAAAAGATCTACACAGAATGAAGTGAAGGGATGAAAAAATATTTTAAGCAAATGGACATGAAAAAAAAAAAAGCTGAGGTAGCAATATTTCTATCATACAAAATAGATTTCACTAAAAAAGCGACAAAAAGAGGAAAAGAAGGACTTTCATAATACTTAAGGGAACAATCAATCAAGAAGATATAACCATTATAAACTTATATCCACCTAATATAGGATCACCCAAACATATAGGAAAACTATTGGAGGACTTCAAGATAAATATCAATCATAGTAGGGGATATTAACACCCCATTGTCAACAATGGACAGATCTTCTAAGCAAAGAATCATGAAGGATATTGTGGCATTGAACAACACTCTAGATAAAATGGACTTAATTGATATACACAGAACTTTTCACCTGAAGAAAGTAATATACACCTTCTTTTCAAATGCACATGGAACATTCTCAAAGATTAACCACATGATAGGACACAAAAATAGCCTCAACAAATACAGGAAATTTGAAATTATATCAAGCAACTTCTCATATCACAACAGATTGAAACTAGAAACCAACCTCAAGGAAAAAAACTCAAAAACATTCAGATTCATAAAGACTGAATAACATGTCATTAAATAATGAATGGATTAAACATGAATCAAGAAATAAATCAAAAAGTTTCTGGAAACAAATAAAAAGAAACACACAACAGCCCAAAACCTATGCGATACAATACAGGTGGTATGGAGAGGGAAATTCATAGCAATACAGGCCTACCTAAAAAGGATAGAGGAATTTCAAATAAACAACCTAACCTTACAGTTACAACAACTAGAGAAACAACAACCAACAAAGCCCAGAGCATGTAGAAGGAAGAAAATAATCAAGAGCAGAGCAGAATTAAGTGACATAAAGACTAAGAGAACAATTC
The DNA here is from genome assembly GCA_004026585.1 of Noctilio leporinus. Classification (NCBI taxonomy): domain Eukaryota; kingdom Metazoa; phylum Chordata; class Mammalia; order Chiroptera; family Noctilionidae; genus Noctilio; species Noctilio leporinus. The sequence goes on along the minus strand of PVIW01004405.1, from coordinate 49,176 downwards.
AAATGATCAATAAATCCAGGAGCTGGTTCTTTGAGAAGATAAAAAAAAATTGACAAGCCTTTAAACAGATTCATCAAGAAAAGAGAGGACCCAAATAAATAAAATTAGAAATTAAAGAGTAGAAATTACAACTGATACCACAGAAATACAAAGGATTATTATAAATTATTATAAACAAGTGTATGACAAGAAATTTGACAATTTGGGTGAAATGGAAAAATTTCTGGAAACATACAAGGTCTGTCCCATGAAAACTGTTTTAAACATATTGATGTTGACTCAATACTTTCAGGAGAGACCTCATATAGTCTTCCAAAAGTGAATCAAAAAGAAGCAGAAAACCTGAATAAATCAATAACAACTAGTGATATTGAAGCTGTAGTCAAAAAACTTCTGGTACAAAAAACCCCTGGACCTGAGGGCTACACAGGCACATTTTACCAAAGACTTGGGGAAGAACTAACTCCTATTCTTCTCAATCTATTCCAAAATATCCAGAAGAGGGAAGACTCCCACACTCTTTCTATGTGGCTAGCATTATTCTAATCCCAAAACCAGGTAAAGACACAACAAAGAAAGAAAACTACAGGTCAATATTGCTGATGAACATAGAGGGCAAACTTCTCAACAAAATATTGGCAAACTGGGTCCAACAATAAATTAAAAAGATCATACACCATGATCAAGTGCAGGTCATCCTAGGGATACAAGGATGGTATAATAGTCACAAATCAGTAAGTGTAATATGCCACATAAACAAAATGAAAGGCAAACATCATGTGATCATATTGATAGATGCTGAAAAAGCATTTGATTAGAGTACAACACCCATTTATGATGTAAATGCTCAGCAAAGTGAAAATAGAGGAAGCATACTTCAACATAATAGAGGTCATATGTAAGAAACCTACAGCCAACATCATAATCAAAGGGCAAAAGCTAAAAGCTTTCCCCCTATGATCAGGAACAAGACAAGGCTGTCTACTCTCTCCACTTCAATTCAACTTAATTTTGGAAGTTAGACATAGCAATAAGACAAGGAAAAGGAATCAAAGGCATCCAAATTGGGAAGGAGGAAGTAAAACTGTCATTATTTGCAGATGACGTGGTAGTGTACATAAAAAAAACCCTCTAGACTCCACCAAAAAACTATTTGAGCTAATAGGCAAATTTAGCAAAATAGCTGAATATAAAGTCAATATCCAGAAATCAAGAGCACTTTTGTATACCAACAGTGAAACATCAGAGATAGAAGCTAAAAGCAAATCCTATTTACTATAGCAACAAGAAAAATAAAGTAGCTAGGAATCAACTTAACTTAGGAGGGGAAAGGCCTGTACTCAAAAAAACTACAGAACACTGAGGAAAGAAATTAAGGGAGCTACAAATAAATGGAAGCATATACCATGTTCATGGAGGGGAAGACTTAAAATATTAAAATGTCCATACTACGCAAAGCAATTTATAGATTTAATGTGGTCCCTATTAAAATACCAATGACATATTTCACAGGTATAGAAATAATACTTCATAAATTTATATGGAGCCAAAAATGACCCCAAGTAGCTATAACAATTTTGAGAAAGAAGAACAAGGTAGGAGGAATCATAATACTGAATATCAAACAATACTGTAAGGCCAGTGTAATAAAAACAGTCTGCTACTGGAATAAGGATAGACGTATAAATAAATGGAACAAAGTGGAGAGCCCAGAAGTAAACCCAGGACGCTGGTCAATTAATTAGAGACAAAGGGGGAAGAAGCATAAAATGAAGTAAAAATAGCCACTTCACCAAGTGGTGTTGGGAGAATTGGATAGGGACATGTAAAATAATAAAACTAGACCACCAACTAACACCATACACCAGAATAAACTCAAGATGGGTAAAAGACTTAAACATAAGCTGTGCCATCACATAAGTCCTAGAGGAAAAAACATAGGCAGTAAAATTTCAGATATCCCACACAGCAATATTTTCATTGATACTTCTCTAAGGGTAAAGGAAATAAAAGAATAAATAAACAAATAAACAAATGGAACTACATCAAACTGAAAACTTTCTGCTGAGCTAAAGGAAACACCAACAAAATCAAAAGGGAACCAACCATATGGGAAAACATATTTGTCAATGATACCTCAAACAAACGTTTGATCTTCAAAAATAAAGAACTTACAGGCCTCAACACCAGGGAGACAGACAGCCCAGTCAAAAAATGGGCCAAAGACCTGAACAGACACTTCCCTGAGGGGGACATACAAAGGGCCCATAGGCATATGAAAGAATGCTCAACATCACTAGCCATCAGAGAGACACAAACTAAAACCACAATAAGATACCACCTCATCCCTGTCAGGATGGCCATCATTAAAAAATCAACAAACAACAAATGCTGGCCAGGATGTGGAAAAAAGGGAACCCTAATGCCCTGCTGGTGGGAATGCAGGGCACACACAGTGTAGCCACTGTGGAAAACATTATGGAATTTCCTCAAAACACTAAAAATGGAATTACCTTTTAATTCAGTGAATCAACTGCTTGGATTATAGTCAAAGAATCCAGAAACATCAATTCAAAAGTACCTATGCACCCCTATGTTCATTGCAGCAGTATTTATAATAGCCATATGTTGGAAACAGCCTAAGCCCCCATCAGTGTTTAAATGGATCAAAGGACTGTGCTACATTTACACAGTGGAATACTACATAGCAGAAAGAAGAAGGGAATTTTTATATTTTGCGACAGTATGTGTGGAGCTGGAGAGTATTATGCTTGGTGAAATAAACCAGGAGGTGAAAGGCAAATACCATATGATCTCACCTAATACAGGAAAATAATGAGCAAAACAAACAAATAGCAAAATAGAATCAGAGGCATGGAAACAATGAACAGACTGACAGTCACCAGAGCAGATGGGGGAGGAGGAGAAAGGAGGAGGGAAGGTGAAGGGCTTAGTCAAGGAACTAGTATGGATGACCCATGGACATGAAAAACAGGGTACAGATTGACTGTAGGAGAGGGCATGGAATGGATGAGGCAGAGACAGGAATAGGAGAAAAATGGGACAACTGTAATACAAAAACAATAAATAAAAAAGAGAGAATTAAAAAAAAAAGAATGGAAGGGCAGATAAAGTGCTTTCCAGACAAGGTAAAACTAAGGGAATTCATCATCACCAAGCCCTTATTATATGAAATGTTAAAGGGACTTATTTAAGAAAAAAGATCAAAGCTATGAACAGTTTAATGACAACCGATGTACAGCTATCAACAACTAATACCAAAATGCAAAAACAAATTAAGCAATCAAACAGAACAGGAACAGGCCCTGGGTGGTAGCACAGTGGATAAGGCACTGGCCTACAAACCCAAAGGTTGCTGGTTCGATTCCCCAGCCAGGTCACATAACGAGGTTGCAAGCCAGGTCTCCAGCCAGGTCTGTAGCTGGAGGCAGGTGAAAGGCAACCATACAATGATGTTTCTCTTCCTTTCTACCTCTCTCCCTACCCCTCCCTCTATAAATAATAAATAAAATCTTTAAAAAAAGAACAGTAACAGAATCATAGATATGGAAATCATTTGGAGGGTTGTCTGGGAGGGTGAAGGGGGAGAAAGGAGGAAATGGTGTAGGTGTAGGGATTAAGCATAATTTGTAGGAACAATATAGATAGGGGGATGTTAAGAATAGTTTAGGAAAGGACGAAACCAAAAAACTTCCTTGCACAACCCATGGACATGAACTAAGCAGGGAAGGATTGCTAGAGGGATGGAGGTTCTGGGCAGTGGAGGCTAAAGGGAAAAGCATTGGGATGTAACAGCATAATCAACAAAATATACTTAGAAATTGTTTACTCTCTAACAGTTAACAAAAACATGGCCCTAAAAGAAGTCAGAGAGAGTTAATGAGTTTCAAATAGATGACAATATAACTTGAGGTGAACTTAGAAATTTAAGAGCAAAATTTCTCCCAGAGTCCTGAGAAGAAAAGTTTTCATACATCTGATTTCACTCTTTGTTTATTTAAATTTCCAGAGACTATTTGTCATTTTCAGTAATGTAGAGTTTGATAACTGAAGAAAAGTCAAGTCTGATTACAAATAATTGATCACTATTATAAAAGAGGAGCAGCTTTTAAAATCTGTGATGTTATTAATTTGCAAGATATGTTAATAATTATTAGTATTTTTCTGTTATTTTTGTGATGATCTTGATTGCTTTAATGCCCTTCTTTTCAACAGGAATCTGTCATGTTTTATCCTCAATTGGTTATTCTTTTTATAACTAAAAAACAAAACAAACAAAGAAAAATAAAAACAAACAAACAAAAGACCAGACAGAAACCAGGAGGCTTAAACAGCCATTTAATGAATTGACTGGAGTGGCATTGGTTAATAAAACTACATAGGTTTCAAATGCACAATGCTCTAAAACAGCATTATGTATTGTATTGTGTGTTCACCATCTGAAGTCAAGTTTTCTTCCTTCATCATTTATTCCTTCTTTACCCTCTTCTACTTCCCCCAACTCACCTTCCCTGTGGAAAAACAGCCTTTTGGGGGACAGAGGGGAGCAAAAATGGGATGGATGTAATACAACAACAATAAAATTTTTTAAAAAAAGGAAAAATAGCCTTTTGCCACCTAAATATATTTACTGGTCATTAGATTCCTTGTCTGTAAAATAAATGGTCGAAACTATAATATTTTGTATTTCTACTGACTTACAGGCTGTAAGTCAACATCTAATCAGTGATGCCACACTGCACAACTGTAGGAGGCACTTACCATGCAGAGTATACAGGACAGCCAGACCTGATGAATCAGTATCTTAATCAATTCTATCTTGTTCTCATTGCAATTAATTAGTATCTTGGCCAGATTTTACTAGGCATACCAGTTTAATTCACAGACACATAAATCACTGATAAATTCCTTTGGTACTTCAATATAAAGTATGAAGCTTTCTCATTTTTTATACCATTTCTATTTGAAAAATGAATTAGGCATCAAAAGTTTTAAAAAGTGTGTCAAATAAGGAAGAGAATGTTATGACAATAATATATTTTCTAGACTAGTAAATATTTGCTTCTTTCCTCTGAAGGTGAACAATAAAGGAGAAAGGTAGAATTATGTGATACATGGTTCCTTCAAGTGGTCTCATGAGAGATGTCTTCTTAGTTAGATCCTCCTTTAAACACCATCTTTCTTAGTCTATAGAAGCCACTGGTTACTTTTAATTTTAGGACTCTAGTTTAATTCTCCTTAGAGAATGCATCACAACCCTATGTTTCCAGGTTATTCATTTATTTACTATCTAAAATGAGATTCATGATTATGGGGAATTACCCACCTTGCACCTCATCATATCCTCAATGTTTAGAACACTGCCTGCTACATGATGTGCAGTTGATATTTGTTAAATATATAAATAAAAATAAGCTCCTGCCTGTCTCAAGCAAGTAGTAGAGTATGATGATTAAAGATAAATTCACCAGACACCAATACTTCTAAATCTAAGCAGGATCAGCTATAATATTTTCAAGGCTCAATACAAAATTAAAATGCAGATAACTTTGTTTAAAATTAATTAAGCATTTGAAGACATGGAAAATAGAATATTAAATCTTCCCTGTATAGGGTCCTTCAAAGCAATTGTACAGGTTGAATGCCTGTGAGCCAAGTCTGACCTTGGGCAAGCTGATTAGTCTTTCTGTACCTTTCAATCCTATCCCATTTTTCATATGGTTGTGATAATTAAATAAACTAATATATCTAAAACTCTTAAAGCACTGCTTATACAAAAGTGCTATATAGATGTTAGCTTTTGTTATATTATCAGTATTATATAATTTAATGGCAATAATAATAATAGTTATTATGAGAAATAGCCTCACCTGTCCAAAACCCAAGAAATAGACTTGGAGACAGAGTACAGCAAAAGCAAAGTTTTAATGGTGATCTTGTTTGGTTTCCCTCTGGCCACTCATTTGTCTGTAACATTCCCCCTCAAGTAATAGGGACCCAAATCTTTGGGGACTTTAAGCTTATGAATGCAAAAGTTAGGATGGCCAAAGTCCAGCTGGCAAGCACCCAGGTGGTCAGAGGCCAGTTGGCCAGAGGAACAAGAGAAGAGAGAATGGCCAGAGACCAGGTAGCCCAAGGTCTCCATGTCAGAGGCTGGGGGGCGGGGGGAACCCCATGCGGCAAAAGAGCCATGAGGGGATCCCAGAGAAGCTTTGTTCTGAGGATGTATATAATTGGTAAAATGGGGGTAAAGACATTACATTTTGATTGGCAGGTAAAGGTGGTGCCAGCTTTCCTAAGGAGAATATGTGACAGGGGCAGGCAATTAACCAAAGTTGTTTTAGGGGCTTTTCCTTGGGTACTGTAGTCCCCTCCCCTTCCAGGCCTTGGGATGAACACACAGTCTCAAGGTTTTCCTTTTCCCAGCTAGTGGAGATGACACACTCAGACTTTTAAGGGATCCCCCCATCCTGTAATATCATAGTTTATTTGTGTTGTTCAGAATGCCTGGAAGCCTTATTGGACCAGGCTTAGAATTATTGGGTCAGCAAGTGAGATGTGTCTTACTTTGTTTTTAGTCTTCTGTTTATAGGCTCTATTATTCTGAAAATAAACCATTAATATTTCTATTCCTTACAGTTATCATTGTTTTTTTGTTTTATTCCTAGAGCACCTACCAAATAGCAAGTACTTAATAAATTGTGTTGAATAAGAAGGATAAATGGAAAGTTCATTTCATCAAATTGAGAACATGTACAAATATAAGACATGACATACAGAGGCATACATGAAAATTCTGATTTTTTTCTAAAAATAGTAGTTTCCTTGAAATAATTAATATATAGCAAAGTAATCTAGGTAGTTTTTAAAATTTATCAGATTATAAAAACAGGAAAGAAATTAATTGAAGGTGATTAAGTCCATAATTTTGTAATTAATTTCAGTGTGCCAACATATATATCAGCACATTGTTTATAATATCCAGAATTATGAGAAGATTCTGGTAGTAATTTCTAATCACTACATGATAAAGAATTGATCATTCTGTCAGACAAAATTAAGAAAAATATCTATCTGGTTTTCTCTCACCACTATTTTTATCTGGCCCTTTTCATGACCCAAATTTATTTTTATTTATTTATTTATTTAAGAGAGAGAGAAAAGGAGAGAGAGAAACATCAATTTGTTGTCCCACTTATTTATGCATTCATCATTTGATTCTTGTATGTGTTCAGCAAATCTGTGATCTTGACATACATGGAAATGACGCTCTAACCAACCGAACTAACCAGTCAGGGCCCAAATCTATTTTTTATAGCAGGTCTTTTCTTTAGTATGGGGCCTTCCATGATGAAAATTGAAAATTGTCACACAGAAATTTATAAAATTAAAGTTTTGTCAAATTTGTTTTAGATTTTAAAAAAAACATAGATTCAGTAAATTCAGCCATCCAATCTTTTTTTTTTTTTTTTTTTTGAGATTCTACTGTGTGCCAGGTGCTGTTCTAGTTATAAAAAGTGCAACAGAACAATGATGCAATATCTCAACTCCCAGGAACTTACACATACCATTATCAAAGTGACTTTAACTTTGTCAGACTGTTTTTTTCTTTACCAGCCTGATGGATTGGAAATCCTCTGATTTCTGCTGAGTTGGGAATTCTTTCACAGGTTCATAAATATTCTATTATTTTCTTTGTTGATTTGTCTATTTGGTTACTTATAGTTTTACTATTAATTTATAAGAGCTTTTGCTCTCTCATTTTCTTTTCTTCAGGATGTTCATTCTTGATTGGTTAGGTGTGCTGTAAATAATATGCCTAATTATTTTGCTTTTCTTATTTGTTAAATAGCTTATACAATAAAGAAAATTTATCTTCTTGTGCCAAATGATTTCCAGAGTACTTTTCTTAAGGATTAGTCGTTTCAGCAGTTTTCATTATTATCAGAACCCATGTTCTTTCTGGCTTTCATCTTTGTCATCTTAATCTTTCTCTTTTGTTCTTTGGCTTGTTCCCTTGTTGCTGAGCAGCTGTCTAGATGTGATACTGCTCAGTGGCAGCATCACATTTATTTACTTATTAAAATATTTTATTTATTATTTTTAGAGAGGGGTAGCGAGAGAGGCAGAGAGGGATAGAGACATCAATGTATGGTTGCCTTTCACCTGCTTCCAGCTATGAACCTGGCTGGGGACCTGGCTTGCAACCTGATTATATGGGGGAATCAAACCAGTGACTTTTGGGTTCACAGTCCTATGCCTTATGCACTGTGCCACCAGTCAGGGCTCGCATCACATTTAGACATAGGAAAAACTACTAGAAAAATTGCTGATCTCATGTTTAAAGAGCAAGCACATCTTTTGAAGGAGCACCTATCACATGTTCCACTTATTGCTGATTTCCCTTAACCAATTATAAGCAAAGAGAATGGCAAACATCAACAGTTGATTGCAGCCTTTTAAAATTTACCCCTGAACTGTAAATGGAGTCCCCTTTCTTTAAGAAGAAGAGTCTGGCATTATCAGTTTCATCAGCACAAGGCCAGGAGTGAATGTCTATTTTGCAGGCAACACAAAGCGGGTGCTATTAATATTAATATATGTTAATAGTTTACAGATATTATAAGTGGAATCTCTGATCAACTGCATTTTTAAGAATTTACCACTGAGTTACACTGATACTAATGACCATATTTTTTAATGGGAAACCATACTGAATTCCCTTTCTAGCTCAAATAGCATATAGCCATTTGCTTGGACTTTTTTGAATATTGGCATGTTTTAAGGACAATTTTTATCTTCTTTTTAATGATTAGTTTATTCATTTATGTTCCTTCTTTTATTTTATTGGCTAAGGTTTCTTACATAGTATAGAATAATAGCAGAGAAAGAATCTTTGACTTCTTTCTAATTTTAACAGTAATTAATATTTTTTTTTCTAAATAGACTCATGTACTAGAACTAATCTCAGTGTGTGTGGACTTTTTTAAGGGACATATTTAAGCCCTGTATATATCAAATGTTTAACATTAAGCGTAGGAGAAATGGGCTATTTTGTGAGACCTTGAGATTTTTATTGGAAGAAGTTTCCAAGTAATAGCTTGCAAATTCTTGGTAAGTATATTGTGATAATAATAATTCAATATTATCTCAAGCATAAGATCCTGGGTTTTACTCAAAGCATTAGATATTTTGCTTGATCCCTCAATAACAGTAAACAAGGATTAATTTCTTGACAAATTCATTAATTTATTTTCTTCACTCAACAAACATTTTTTAATCAGAACTCTGGAGCACATAATATAAAGCAATTTCAACCTTGTTCCTTTCTTTCAGTTTCTATACTCTATGCCAGAAGAAAATATGTACATATAATAATTAGTTGCAGAATTTCATACTAACTGCTACAAGGTGTTAAATACAAAGTGCTTGGAACAGAATGTTGAAAAATTCATCTACACATATAAGGAAAACAAGCGTATGACTCAATGGTGGGTCCATTCTTAAGAGGTGCTCTGAATTATCAGCAGAGTTCACAGTCACAAGCTTAGGCAGAGAGGAAAATGGATCTTACATTCTTCAGTGACAGTTGGACCACTCATATTCCATCCAGGTCTTGAGAAAAACAAAGACTCTGGGTGTCTTAAGTCTAGCAACTATTGTGTATCTCCCTGCTGTTTGGTTACTACAGTTGCTTTGCTACATTCAGGTTTCCAAGTTGGTTGATGATTCTGAGACAGGGGCATTAGCAGAAAAATGAAAACAGGATTGGGAGAAGAAGAAATACTCTGTTTTTCTCCTCCTCCCCCTCCCTGTCATTCCCAGAACATGAGAGTTTGTGACAAATTGCTTTTATTATCCTGGAACCCCCAGTGCTTCAGTGATAGAGTGTGTATTGCTGAGTAACTGATGAAGTCCCCTTGTGATTCTTTGCTAACCTAAAAATTAAATCCTGCCTAAGATTTTTATTCTGGCTATCAAAGATAAGCTTTGAATCCTGATGAATTGTACCAGTGATATGTTCTCTTACACATATACTATACACAGTGTTCACAATGTGTCCCATTCATAATTGCCCACAAAGAGAGGGGAAAGATTTAGGGCAAATTTTGCACTTATAATTGAAAATCAGCAAGAGCTATTTTTTAAAGATTTGTCATATCGCATATCCAAAGGACGAAGATTTACACAGATCATGTAAATGACACACATGGATTGCATCATGAAATTGTCATTAAAAAGCTTTTTAATAAGTTGGCGATGCTCAGTATCATTCAAAGATTGTAACTGCCCAGTGACTTCTTTGAGAATGAAATTACAATCTGAGGACTTCAGTAAACTATGGTTAAATTAGTATGTTTGTTTTGCCTTAGTCTTGTCAAAAAAAAAAAAGTTGAATGTGCAATTTTCTACATTCAATACATTTTTTCCTACAGGAATATGATGTATAAATCAAAATTCTATTAAGCTACAGAGAAACTCACTAGTGTGTAATAATTTTCTCACTTTTCTTGCAGTTTCTCCCCCTTTTAACTTTTCTCCAAATAAGCAACCATTTCCTCCTTTTTTTTTTTTTTTCCAGATTTCAATCATTATTTTTAGAGAGAGGGGAAGGGAGAGAGACATCAATGTATGGTTACCTTTCACCTGTCTCCAACTACGGACCTGGCTGGATACCTGGTTTGCAACCTGGTTATGTGCCCTGGCTGGGAATCTAACTAGAGACCCTTGGGCTCACAGGCAGGGGCACCTTATCCACTGTGCCACTAGCCAGGGCTCCATTTTTCTCCTTTTTTTAAAAAAAAAATTTACTTGTATTGTTGTTGTACTATATTCATCCCCTTTTTGTTCCCCTCTGTCCTCTACCCCAATCACCCTCTCTCCCACCTCCCTTCCCCCTGCCCACTGAAAGCCTAATCACTGTATTCATATCTCTGGTTTTGTCTTGCTTGTTATTTGTTTTGCTCAATATTGTCCTGTAATGGGTGAGACCATATGGTATTTGTCCTTCACTGACTGGTTTATTTCACTAAGCATAATACTTTCTAGTTCCATCCATGTTATTGCAAAGGTTAGGAGTTCCTTCTTTCTTTCTGCTATGTAGTATTCCATTGTGTAAATGTACCAAAGTTTTTTGATCCAATCATCCACTGATGGGCACTTCGGCTATTTCCAGCACTTGGCTATTGTAAATAGTGTTGCTCTGAACATAGGGGTACATAGGTTCTTATGAATTGGTGTTTCAGGATTCTTTGGGTATAGTTCTACTAGTGGAATTGCTTGATCAAAAGGCAGTTCCATTTTTAGTTTGTGAAGGAAACTTCATACTGTTTTCCATAGTGGCAGCACCAGCGCGCATTCCCACCAACAGTGCACAAGGGTTCCCTTCTACCCACATCCTGGCCAACACTTATTGTTTGTTGATTTGTTGATGATTGACATTTTGACAGGTGTGAGGTGGTATCTTATTGTGGTTTTAACTTGCATCTCTCTGATGACTAGTGATGTTGAGCATTCTTTCATATGCATTTGGGCCCTTTGTATATCTTCCTCAGGGAATTGTCTGTTCAGGTCCTTTGCTCATTTTTTAATTGGGCTGGTTTTGAGTAGCATAAATTCTTTATATATTTTGGATATCAAACCCTTATCTGAGGTATCATTGGCAATTATGTTTTCCCATACAGTTGGTTCCCTTTAAATTTTGCTGATGTTTTCTTTAGCTGAACAGAAAATTTCAATTTGATATAGTCCCATTTGTTGATTTGTTCTTTTATTTCCTTTGCCCTTGATGAAGTATCAGTAAACATATTTCATTGTAGGATATCAAAAAGTTTAATGCCTATATTTTTCTCCAGGACCTATATGGTGGCATTGCTTATGTTTAAGTTCTTTATTCATCTTGAGTTTATTCTGGTATATGGTGTAAGTTGGTGGTCTAGTTTTGTCTTCTTGCATGTTGCTGTCCAATTCCCCCAACACCACTTGTTGAAGAGACTGTTTTTACTCCATTTTATGTTCCTTCCCCTTGGTCAAATACTAGTTGACCATAGAGTCCTGGGTTAATTTCTGGGTAGAGCTGCCACTACCCAGGGCCAACCTCTTACCTACTTTCCTGTAGGTCTCTGCAGCCTCTGGGATGTGCTCCCCTGAGTCCAGATGCATACTGCTCCAATTCTTAGGAACCTGCAGACATCTTGTGCTCCCTGTCCTATCCTCCAGCTGCTCTAGCACTCAAGAATGCCATCAGCACCGCTCTCTACTCTGTGGTCATCTTTCTTCCCATTTTCTCCTTTTAACCTTCCTCCACACTCGCTACAACCTGGAGATGCTGACTGCTCTCATCTTGAATATCACTGCATAGATGGGAGTGTGGTGAAAGAGTTATGCCCAGGTGGAAGCTCTGAGAAAACAACTGTAGGACCATTTTACAAATGGTATCACTGAAATGTCACTAAAAAGCAATGTTTCTTGCTGGGAAATAGGACAGAACCTTTAAATCACAGAAACTAGTGACAAGAAACCTATCAGGTCACCTTGTCTACATCCTATAGCAGCTTCACGTGTTTAATGTGAAATGACATGAGCAGTGAAGCATTTCTAGCAGCCATAATGAGAGTTGCTTTTTGGTTATCATCTCCCTGCTGAGAGCTGTACAGCTTTTCTTTTGCCTAATTTCAAGTTGTTCTACTTGGCTATAGCTTTTAAAAATGAATCATACTCTATTGCTCCTCTAGCTTTAAAACCTACAACCTTGTAATTATTGTCTTTTCTTGTAGTTACTGGAGCCAGGCTATGCACTTTCCTCTTAAAATACTGCCTTTTAAATTAGTCCCCATTGCTAAATCCATTGATTTTCCTAAGGGTTATTAACTGTGCTTCCATTCACTCTGATCAGAACTGTTTCTTAGAATTTCATTGTGTGTGTGTGTGTGTGTGTGTGTGTGTGTGTGTAGATTTATGGAGTTTTGCTCAATTCTTACAGAAAATGAACATGTTACTCAGGCCATGGATTGGACTGACAATTTCTGAAGATTCAGACAAATTTGCTGTAAGCTTCAATACAAGTCTTCCGGGGTTAGCAAACTGTTCACATATACCTGAATAAACATTGTCATTAAATACTTATGGCTCTTGCTTCTTGTTCTTGTTCTTTTTTTTTTTTTTTTTAATTTTATTGTTGTTGTATTACATTCATCACCTTTTTGCTCCCCTCTGTCCCCCTCCCCACCCACCCATTCCACCCAAAGTTAATCCCACCTGTTGTCCATGTCCATGGTTCCTTTATACTAGGTTCTTGTCTAAGCAGCTCCCCTTCCTTGCCTCTGACTCCCCCATCACCCCAATCCCTTTCCCCCTGACCACTGAAGGCCTATTCCTTGTATTCATATACTTGGTTCTGTTTTGCTTGTTGTTAGTTTTGCTCATTATTGTCCCATAATGGGTGAGATCATATGATATTTGTCCTTCACTGACTGGCTTATTTCACTAAGCATTAATACTCTCCAGTTCCATCCATGTTGTTGCAAAGGGTACAAGTTCCTTCTTTTTTTCAGCTATATAGAATTCCATTGTGTAAATGTACCAAAGTTTTTGATCCAGTCATCCACTGGTGGGCACTTACGCTGTTTCTAGCACTTGGCTATTGTAAATAGTGCCGCTATGAACAGGTTTTTATGAATTGGTGTTTCAGGTTTCTTTGGGTATAGTCCAAGTAGTGGAATTGCTGTATCAAAAGGCAGTTTCATTTTCAGTTTTTTAAGGAAACTCCATACTGTTTTCCACAGTGGCTGCACCAGCCTACATTCCCACCAACATTGTATGAGGGTTCCCTTTGCCTTGCATCCTCGCCAACACTTGTTGTTTGTTGATTTGCTGATGATTGCCATTCTGACAGGTGTGAGGTGGCACCTTATTGTGGTTTTAATTTGCATCTCTCTGATGACTAGTGATGTTGAGCATTCTTTCCTATACCTCTGGGCCCTTTGTAAATCTCCCTCAGTGAGTTGTCTGTTTAGGTCCTTTGCCCATTTTTTAATTGAGCTGTCTGTCTCCCTAACTAGAACTTCCAAGACAATGTTGAATAGAAGTGGAGAAAGTGGACAGCCTTGTCTCATTCCTGATCTTAGGGGGAAAGCTTTCAGTTTTTGTTCATTGAGTATGATGTTGGCTTCAGGTTTCTCATAGATGGCCTTTATGATGTTGAGGTATGCTCTCTCTATTCCCATTTTGCTGAGGGTTTTTATCATAAATGGTTGCTGCACTTTATCAAATGCTTTTTCAGCATCTATTGATTTGATCATATGTTTTTTCTTTCAATTTGTTGATGTGGTGTATTACATTTATTGATTTACGAATGTTGTACCATCCTTGCATCCCTGGGATTAATCCCACTTGATCATGGTGTATGATCTTTGTAATATACTGCTGAATCCGATTGGCCAATATTTTCTTGAGAATTTTAGCATCTATGTTCATCAGAGATATTGGCCTGTAGCTTTCTTTCTTAGTTGGATCTTACCATGGTTTTGGGATTAGAATAATATTGGCCTCATAGGAAAAGTTTGGGGGTCTTCCCTCTTCCTGAATTTTCTGGTATAGTTTGAGGAAGATAGGAGTTAGTTCTTCTTCTTTATTATTATTTTTTTTTAATTTTATTGTTGTTGTATTACATCCATCCCCTTTTTGCTCCCCTCTGTCCCACTCCCCACTCATCCATTCCCCCCGGAGTCAATCCCACCTGTTGTCCATGTCCATGGTTCCTTTATACTAGGTTCTTGTCTAAGCTGCTCCCCGTCTTTGCCTCTGCCTCCCCCCTCCCCGCACCCTTTTCCCCCTGACCACTGAAGACCTATTCCTTGTATTCATATACTTGGTTCTGTTTTGCTTGTTGTTAGTTTTGCTCATTATTGTCCTGTAATGGGTGAGATCATATGATATTTGTCCATCACTGACTGGCTTATTTCACTAAGCATAATACTCTCCAGTTCCACCCATGTTGTTGCAAAGGGTACAAGTTCCTTCTTTCTTTCTGCTATATAAAATTCCATTGTGTAAATGTACCAAAGTTTTTTGATCCAATCATCCACTGATGGGCACTTAGGCTGTTTCTAGCACTTGCCTATTGCAAATAGTGCCCCTATGAACATAGGTGTGCATAGGTTCTTATGAATTGGTGTTTCAAGATTCTTTGGGTATAGTCCAAGTAGTGGAATTGCTGGATCAAACGGCAGTTCCATTTTTAGTTTTTTAAGGAAACCCCATATTGTTTTCCACAGTGGCTGCACCAGCCTACATTCCCACCAACATTGTATGAGGGTTCCCTTTGCCCTGCATCCTCGCCAACACTTGTTTGTTGATTTACTGATGATTGCCATTCTGACAGGTGTGAAGTGGTATCTTAATGTAGTTTTAAGTTGCATCTCTGATGACTAGTGATGTTGAGCATTCTTTCATATGCCTCTGGGCCCTTTGTATATCTTCCTCAGTGAGTTGTCTGTTCAGGTCCTTTGCCCATTTTTTAATTGGGCTGTCTGTCTCCTTGGTGTTGAGTCGCATTAGTTCTTCATATATTTTGGAGATCAGACCCTTGTCTGAGGTATCATTGGCAATTATGTTTTCCCATACAGTTGGTTCCCTTTGAATTTTGCTGATATTTTCTTTGGCTGAACAGAAACTTTTCAATTTGATATAGTCCCATTTGTTGATTCGTTCTTTGATTTCCTTTGCCCTTGGTGAAATATCAGTAAACATACTTTTGCATAGGATATCCAAAAGTTTACTGCCTATATTTTTCTCCAGGACCTTTATGGTGGCACTGCTTATGTTTAAATCCTTTATCCATCTTGAGTTTATATTGATGTATGGTGTAAGTTGGTGGTCTAGTTTGATCTTTTTGCATGTTGCTGTCCAGTTCTCCCAACACCATTTGTTGAAGAGACTGTTATGACTCCATTGGATGTTCCTTCCCCCTTTGTCAAATATGAGTTGACCATAGAGTCCTGGGTTAATTTCTGGGCTCTCTATTCTGTTCCATTGATCAATATGTCTATTCTTACGCCAGTACCATGCTGTTTTGATGACAGTAGCCTTGTAGTATTGTTTGAAGTCTGGTATTGTGATTCCTCCTACCTTGTTCTTCTTTCTCAAGATTGTGGTGGCTATTTGTGGGTGTTTTTGGCTCCATATAAATTTTTGATGTATTTTTTCTATTTCTGTGAAGTCTGTCATTGGTATTTTAATTGGGATTGCATTGAATCTGTAGATTGCTTTGCGTAGTATGGACATTTGAATGATGTTAATTCTTCCCATCCACGAACATGGTATATGCTTCCATTTATTTGTGTCTTCCTTGATTTCCTTCTTCATTGTTGTGTAGTTTTCTGAGTACAGTTCTTTTACCTCCTTAGTTAAGTTGATTCCTAGGTACTTTATTTTTCTTGTTGCTATGGTAAATGGGATTTGTTTTTAGGCTTCTATTTCTGTTGTTTCATTATTGGTATACAAAAATGCTTTTGCTTTCTGGATATTGACTTTATATCCACCTATTTTGCTAAATTTGCTTATTAGGTTGAGTAAATTTTTGGTGGTGCCCATCGGGTTTTGTATGTACACGATCATATCATCTGCAAATAATGACAGTTTGATTTCCTCCTTTCCAATTGGATGTCTTTGATTTCTTTTTCTTCTCTGATGGCTATAGCT
This sequence comes from Noctilio leporinus, assembly GCA_004026585.1. Taxonomy (NCBI): domain Eukaryota; kingdom Metazoa; phylum Chordata; class Mammalia; order Chiroptera; family Noctilionidae; genus Noctilio; species Noctilio leporinus. The sequence continues at coordinate 32,454 of PVIW01004405.1, read as the reverse complement.
AGAACTTCCAAGACAATGTTGAATAGAAGTGGAGAAATTGGACAACCTTGTCTTGTTCCTGATCTTAGGGGGAAAGCTTTCAGTTTTTGTCCATTAAGTATGATGTTGGCTTCAGGTTTCTCATAGATGGCCTTTATGATGTTGAGGTGTGCTCCCTCTATTCCCATTTTGCTGAGGGTTTTTATCATAAATGGTTGCTGCACTTTATCAAATGATTTTTCAGCATCTATTGATTTGATCATATGGTTATTATCTTTCAACTTGTTGATGTGGTGTATTACATTTATTAATTTACGAATGTTGTACCATCCTTGCATCCCTGGGATGAAGCCCACTTGATCATGGTGTATTATGTTTGTAATATACTGCTGAATCCGATTGGCCAATATTTTGTTGAGAATTTTAGCATCTATGTTCATCAGAGATATTGGCCTGTAGCTTTCTTTCTTAGTTGGATCTTGCCCTGGTTTTGGGATTAGACTAATATTGGCCTCATAGAAAGAGATTGGGAGTCTTCCCTCTTCCTGAAATTTTTGGTATAGTTTGAGGAGGAGAGGAGTTAGTTCTTCTTTAAATATTTGGTAAATTTCACCTGTGTAGCTATCTGATCCAGGGCTTTTGTGCTTTGGGAGATTTTGAATGACTTCTTTAATTTCACTAGTTGTTATTGGCCTATTGAGGCTTTCTGCTTCTTCTGGGTTTAGTTTTGGTAGATTATACCTTTCCAGAAATGTGTCCATTTCATCCAGGTTGTCATATTTTTTGTCATAGAGTTGTTTGTAGTAATTTCTTACAATCTTTTGTATTTCTGAGGTATCAGTTGTGATTCCCCCTCTTTCAGTTCTGATTCTGTTTATTTGGGTCCTCTCTCTCTTTTTCTTGATGAGTCTGGATAAGGGCTTGTCAATTTTGTTTATTTTTCCAAAGAACCAGCTCCTGGTCCTGTCGATTCTTTGAATTGTACTTTGAATCTCTGAGTTATTTAGTTCTGCTCTGATCTTGATTATTTCCTTCCTTCTACTTGCTCTGGGCTTTGTTTGTTGTTGTTCCTCTAGTTCTTGCAGCTTTGTGGTTAGGTCGTTTTTATAAACTTCTTGTAACCTTTTTTGAAAGGCCTGTATAGCTATAAATTTCCCCCTGAGAACTGCCTTTGCTGTATCCCATAGATTTTGGGCTGTTGTGTGTTCATTGTCATTTGTTTCCAGGAACTTTTTGATTTCATCTTTGATCTCATTGTTAAGCCCTTCGTTGCTTAAAAGCAGGTTATTCAGTCTCCATGAGTTAGAGAATTTTTGGTGTTTTCCCTTGAGATTGGTTTCAAGTTTCAAGCCATTGTGATCTGAGAAGATACTTTGTATGATTTCAATGTTCCTGTATTTGTGGAGGGTTGTCTTGTGACATCCAATGTGGTGTATCTTGGAGAATGATCCATGTACATTTGAGAAGAATGTGTATTTTGCTTCTTTGGGGTAAAAGACTCTGTAGACATCAGTTAGGTCCATTTCCTTTAGAGTGTTGTTCAATGCCACAACGTATCTGGGGATTTTTTGTTTGGAAGAACTCTCCATTATTGATAGTGGGGTATTAAAATCCCCTACTATTAGTGTGTTGCTGTCTATGTCTTTCTTAAAGTCTTCCAAGATTTTCCTTATATATTTTGAAGCTCCTATGTTGGATGTGTATATATTTATCAGAGTTATTTCTTCTTGATGGATTGTCCCCTTAAGTATTATGAAATGTCCATCTTTGTCCCTTTTTATGTCCTTCATTGTAAAATCTATTTTATCTAAAATCAGTATTGCTACTCCAGCTTTTTTTTCATGTCCATTTGCTTGATGTATAGTTTTCCATCCCTTCACTCTCAATCTGTGTCGATCTTTTGTTCTGAGGTAGGTCTCTTGAAGACAGCATATATGTGGGTCATGTTGTCTTATCCATTTGGCTACCCTATGTCTTTTGATTGTTGCATTTAATCCATTTACATTGAAGGTTATTATTTATTGATACTTATTCATTGCCATTTTCTCCCTTTGTGTCAGTATTCCTCTTTGGCTTTCTCTGTTTCTTCATTTTATTTGTTTACTTATTTTTATAGCAGACCCTTTAGCACTTCTTGCAATGCTGGTTTGGTAGAGATGTATTCTTTTAGTCTTTTTTTGTCTGGGAAGCTCCTTATTTCTCCTTCTATCTTGAATGAGAGTCTTGCTGGGTCGAGTATTCTTGGTTGCAGGCCTTTGTTGACCATGACTTGAAATACTTTTTGCCATTCCCTTCTGGCTTGAAATGTTTCTGTTGAATAATTATTTGATAGCCTTATTGGAGCCCCTTTGTAGGTTATTTGTCATTTCCCTCTTGATGCTTTTAGGATTCTCTCTTTGTCTTTGAAATTCGCCATTTTAATAATAATGTGCCTTGGTGTTGGTCTTTTTGGGTTGATCCTCATTGGGACCCGCTGTGCTTCCTGAACTGGATTCATGTTTTTACTCATCATGTTAGAGAAACTTTCTATCATGACTTTTTTGAACAGGTTTTCCATTCCTTGTTTCTCTTCTCCTTCTGGTATCCCTATGATACAGATGTTGTTATGATTCATGTTGTCCTGCAGCTCTCTTAACCCCTCTTCAGTCTTATTTAGCCTGTTTTAATTCTCTTGTACTGTCTTGGAGTATTTGTCTACATTATCCTGCAACTCGCTGATCCGGTCCTCTGCTTCCTCTAGCCTACTGTTGATCCCTTCTACTGTATTCGTCATTTCAGAAATTGTATTCTTCATTTCCTCCTGGCACTTATTGATAGTTTCTATGTCCTTTTTCATGCTGCTGTAGTTCTCAGTAAATTCCTTGTAACTTCCCTGGAATTCTTTGTAGTTTCCCTGGAATTCTTTGTATTTTCTCTGGAGTTCTTTGTAGTTCTCCTGGAGTTGTTTACAGTTTTCTTTGATGTGGCTGAGCTCACTGAGCTTCTCTATCATCATTCTTTTGAATTCCTTATCTGATATTCCAGGTGCCTCTGTTTCATTTTGTGTTCTTTCTGGGGATTCTTCCTTTCCTTTTGATGATGGACTGATTCCTATTTTCCCCATTTTAGGTGTCTGTTCTTGCTTGCTCTTTATTTATTTATTTATTTATTTTTGTTCTTTCCTTGGGTTAACCTCCTTTGCTTCTATGCCTTAGTTGAGCACCCTTCTGTGATAGGAGATTTGTGGAGTTCAGTGTTGCCGTCTCCCAGATTTTCTCCACTTGCTGTTCTTGGTGTGTCCTTTATTTGGGCTGTCTGGTTTTATTCTGGGCCTGTGGGCTTTTAGTAGAAACAAAAACAAAAACAAACAAACAAAAAAAATCAAAAACAACAACAACAAAACAAACCAAAAACAAAAAACCAAATCAAACCAAACCAAACAAAAAAAACTGCAAAACAAAAAAAGAAATAAAAACGATAATAATAATAAGAAGAAAGGGTTTAGATGGCTGTTCACCCTTAATAATCCCTGACTGGTACAGATGGAACCTGGACCTGAGGGCTTTTAGCAGAGGAAAAAGAAAAGAAAGAAAAAAAGGGAGAAAGTCACAAGAGAAAGATAAATCAATATTAATAAAGAAAAGGTTTAGGTGTCTGTTCACCCTTTATGGTCTCTGTTTGGTCCCGGTGGAGCCAGGACCAGTGGGTTTTATCAGGGAGAAAAGAAAGGAGGAAGAAAGAAAGAAAAAAAAAAAAGGGGTGGGAGTCATAAGACAAAGAGAAATCAATATTAAGAAAGAAAGGTTTTAGCTTTGTGTTCCCTCTTTATGATTTCTGATTGGTCCAGGTGGAACCAGAACCTGTGGGCTTTACCAGGATGAAAAGGAAAAGAAAAATTAAAAAATAAATAAATAAAGAGGAAGGAAGAAAAGAATAAAGAAAGGGTTTAGAAAGGCTTGGGAAAGGAGGAATACTTAGATTGAGGACTGGGAGTGCGTTATAGCCACAGAGTGAGTTGACTTTAATTCAAGAGTAGGGGGAGGGTCTTGGGTATTTAGGTGGATTGAGGTATGGGGGGGATTAAGAATATGTGAGAAGTAACTTTTGCAAAGGATATGTTGGGGATTAATAGTTCAAATTGCTCTTGGTATAACTCAGGTGCTTGAGATTGGCAGCAATCCCTTTCCTGAGACTGCCTCTTTTTCTTGGTCAGGACTTTACAGTCTATAGTCTATATTCTAGCCGGCCTTGGCGTGTGGCAGGGCCTGTGATTGTCACAGTCAAGGCTGATTCTTAGTGTCCGCCCCCAGGTAGGCTGGGCCTTCTGCAGCCTGGCTGGGTTTTAGGGATGCCGGTATTCTGGAGCCCACAGGGTGCCCCCTCTCACTCCTGGCAGAGGTTCCTGCCTGTGAGGAGCACCCAGCACCCCTGCAGGGCAGCCTGCAACTTCGCTGGTCCCCATGATGACTGGCCCCACCCCCGCAGTTCTGGGAGGAGGCCGCCCCTGTCTGTCAACACAGTCCAGGTCTGCTACACTGCCCTGTCCTCCCGGGGCGAGCACCACTCCTCTAAGCCAACCATCTCTCTCAGGAGTCCTTTATGAGGCCTCTGTGATGAGCCCCACCCAGGCGTGGGCGGTGCAGCCTTTGTCTCCAGTAGTGGCGGGTCAGTTGCCCCCACTACTAGTTCCCAGCTCACCAGCTTGCCATTTGGAGTTTCCAGGGAGCCTGGGGGCCTGTGTGGTTGCGCAGGGCTGGGTATCCCCCCCTTGCAGGGGCTTCTAGCTGCTGTTTCCCGGGTGGCCCAGCAGCACCATTTTCGTCCCTCTCTCCGCCCCGGCTGGTGTTCTTCCCTGCTCCCCGGCTCTGCCTTCCTGCAGGACTCTTCTCCTCTACCTCTAGCCCCGTGAGGAGCCTCCTCTCCCTGTTGTCGGAGTGAGTCTCTCACACAGTCCCTCCTCTGCAACAGTTCAATTCCGCGTGCCCTACAGTGTTTGCCCTTGCTGCCTGCACTTCACTGTTGAGACTTCCAGTTGCCAGGGAGCCCGGAGCTGGCCCCAGTCAAACTCTCCCCTCTTTGCAGAGCTGCCCCTGCCCAGAGCCAACTTTGGCCCGCCAGCCGGTTGGTTGGGAACACCTCACCTACTGTCCTGCTGGCCTCGTCTGCCTCTGGGCTGTGCTCCCCTGTGTCCAGATGCTGCCCGTTCCAATTCCAAGGGTCCTGAAGATGTCTCACGCTCCCTATCTTGTCCTGTAGCTGCTTTGGTACTCGAGAACACCATCAGCACTGCTCTCTACTCTGTTGCCATCTTCCTGAATCTGCTTCTTGTTCTTGAATAAGTTAGTTCATATGCAGGTATTTTATTTTTTATTGTTATTTTTATTTTTTAATCACTCAAAGATATATTTTAAGTTGATTTTTGAGAGTGAAAGAGAGAAACATTGATGTAAGAGAGAAACATCCATTGCCTTGCATGTACACCCCAACCAAAGATTAAACCCACAATGTAGGTATGTGCCCTGACCTGGGATTGAACCCACAACCTTTTGGTGTATGGGACAATGCTCCAAAAAACTGAGCCACTCAGCCAGGGAAATCTACAGGTATTTTAAAAATGCCATGTGTTATATGACCTCCTATAAGGTAAAACTACAAATTTTGCAGTTATAAAACCCTCATGTTTCCTAGTTTGGAAATGGAAATGCAATCTTCACTCAAGTTGTCTGAGATGGGGCAAAGTCAATTAAGTATTAAAGACATGACTTCATCCTTCCCTAGAAGTTGGAGAGGCTCTTGTAATTATTTTCTCTTCTTTCCTGACCAACACCACCACCACTTCCAGAAGGACCTTGGGTCATGCACTGCTTACTGTTTAACATCCTGACCTCAGCATGGATATGCAGTTTTCCCCTAAATTCCCAGGTCAAGGCTAGAATATTTTAACAAAACTGTAGCAAATAGTTTGGGGCAACATAAGAGACATCCAAACAGAGAATATGGCATGTAGATTATAATCTGAATTATTGGAATTGTAGGTCTCATCCATGTTAGTTTTTGACCTGCTTTTGTAACCAGAGAACCAGCTCAAAATGGCCCTGTCTTATTTAATGAAAGATACTGATTGAGTTGATTTTCAGAAATAACAGTACAAAACTATAAGTTCTGCATCTGGGGCATGCTGCAGACAAGGGAATATTTCCTCCAGTTTCAAGGAAACCAAAGTGTCACATTGTCCCTATGCAACCAAAGGATCAAACATAACCAGAAGTAGAACACCAGAATCGTTTCAGAGGAGAAGGGTCAGCTGTCAAGGAAAATCTGCTGCTGATACCCTGTACCATAAATTGTAAAGGTTCAAGCTTATCCAAGTAAAACCTGCCCCATCATCACTTTAGCATACCTGCTCCCCATAAACTCTTATGGACCCCTCACCTAATACAGTTATTAAGATGGATTTTAGGCAATTTTTTGTCTCCCATCTTTTTTGTTGCAAACTCCTGATGAATAAACATTTCTTTACTCCATACTCTGATGTTTCTTCACCTACTTGCATTTAATAACATATCCGCTTAGAGATCATCTGTTTTATCCAGGTGTAACTGACAAAGAATGACGCTGGCAAAGAATAGTTGCTTCCTTAGCCCTTCAGAGACTTGAATAAGGTGGGATCCGGACTCTATTGTTTATGTGTGGCAATTAAATAGTAATAATAAGTCTATGACTTCTTCTCTGAGAGGATAAGAATACTTTTGGGTCAATTAGAAAAACATAAAAGCCCCAACAAAATTGTCTCTGTTCCCATTACTATAAAAGAAGAAAGGGAGAAAGGGTTGCTGGAGCGGGGGAGGGAGAGAAGATAGGAGCAAAATGGCTGGTGTGTCTAGAGAGGAAGGAGAGAGAATTATGGGCAGAGGGCTTACCACACTGGCATATGCTTGATGTATATGATCTCATTTACTCATTACTGAAACTATCTGTCTGAATCCCTAGCTCATACTCTTCCACCACACAAGATTGAGCTGTTTCTCAAATACGTGAGATTAATGAGAGAATAATGTTGCTAAAGTGTTTCCATTTCCTTTGAGAAAATGAGCCATACAATTTTATTGTTATTGTTACTCCTATTATTGAAGTGGTGCCACTGAGTAACTAATATTACTCTCATTTATTTCATTTAGCAAAATAAAGTCTAAAAATAAGAATGAGCATATTTATTTAGTTTTGGATTTAGCCAGTTATTTAGTTCAACTGCAAGTTTTTGTAGATCACAATCTTGAGGACTAAATCTACAGCCAAGATCACTGAACTGGAACTCAGTAGGTCCTCATTCTAATGCTGGGTTCTCCCGGAGAGGGAGAAAGAGGTGGATTATAATGAAAAGCCTGAAACATGTAGTCTTCTCAGTCCATAATTATTTAAGAAAGATGTAGCCATAATTTTTGTACTTGTTTGTGGAAGTAATAATGGGCTCAATTAATATAATATTCTTCTTTGAGAGAACATATTTCCCTTTTCTATCAATGAGAGTTGTCTTAATTATGAAAATGTTATGAAAAGAACAGAAACACTGGAAAGGGACATGGAGTTATGCACATAATCAAATACAAATAAGAACTCTGGCATGACTTAATTTTAGTTTTTCCAATTTTAAAAGTCTTTATATTGAAAAATAACTTAATTCCTGTATCCCTGACAAACTTTATTTATGCTAAGCAATCAACCTGCTGAATCTGTAATTGGAGGATGGAAGAATGAGAATTCAATAGGAATTTTAAATGTAGCTATTATATGTTTAATTTTGATTTGCCTGAGTTGAACATTAATTACTTCAGATTTTCTTCAACATGCTCTGCATTTTTTTTCATTTATTAGAATTCTGCACTTTGTTTAGTCCTAGGTCCCGACTGGACCTTAAGCAGAAAAGAATGTCTATATGATTATTCTCATGTTTTTAGAGAATACACAGAGTCTCTAAGAAAACAATTTTCTCAGCCAAGGTCCCTCAATTTGTCAGTAATATTTGGAGTTTAATCTTGGTCCTCTTCAACAGCAAGATTCTTCCACAGCATTGACTTTAAATTTGGACAGAAAAGGCTTTTTATTTATTTAACTTGAGTTTCTCTAATTGTTTTCCTAAATGGACAATACAGAAAGGAGAGATGTTCTCTGCTAGCTGTCACCAAGGATAGAGAAAATGTAAAGCACCCATTGACGTGGACTACTCTTTGTGTCCTTGTGTGAGCTCCTACCATGGAAAAGCAAAATTAAGCTTAGGCATACCATTCAGGCCCATGACTGTGACTAATAGGTAGCTTGACTTATGCCTGGGGATAGCAATTCATTGATCATTGCTAATGTGCAAGAGTAAATTATTCCTTCATTACAATTGATAAAGCATTTTCCCACCGTTTCCCTTCTAAGTTCTTCTTTTTATTTCTTAAGCTTGATATAGAAAGTGTACAGTAGTAGTAACTGGAAGAAAAGAAGGAAGGGAAATATAAGAAGTGGCTAGAAGGAAGGAAAATTAGCAAATGATTCACACATGTATGAGAACCCTGTTTGTATCATGGTCTATAAGTAAATTATTTGTCTTGAACTCACAGAATCTAGCTGTTATTTTTCCTAGTCTTATTTCCTCCCTAGAAAAATATAATTTTTCTCCATCATTCCCTCCTCTCACATTCCTATCCTCCTTGCCAGGAATAATGTTTTTTTTGTTTGTTTGTTTGTTTTTGTTTTTTGTTTTTTTTTAAAATTTATTGAGGAGAGAGAGAGTTTGTTGTGCCACTTATTTATGCATTCGTTGGTTAGTTCTTGTATGTGTTCTGACCAGAGATCAAATCTGCAACCTTGGCATATCAGGATGATGCACTAACCCTCTGAGCTACCCGGCTAGAGCTTTACCCAACCAATTTTCTATAATTAAAAGAAAAAGAAAGGAAACCCCTTTGTTTTATAGTTGAGCAGTTTATATTTACTTTACATAGGGGAGAATTTTCATTTTTGTAAGTAAAACTCTAATACAGTATTAAGTAAAGAGTAGAGGATAAAATATTTGTTGGGAGTATTTATTGTATTTAGTGATAAGTAGTCATCTTCTGAGTATCTATGACTGGTCATACTTTGTGGAAAGGGAAGCTAACAACCCATGTGATTGAAAAAATTATAGTAGTCTAATGGGAGATAATACACATATATGAATAGTAAAAACTGTGCCACCTGATCAATGTTATTGAGATAAGAATAAAGCTTGGTAGAATCATTGAAGGGAGAGTGACAAATTTCCTAGGGGAGAAGGAAAAGCTTGCAGAAGTATGAGCACTAAATTTGACTTTTAAGGAGTAACTGAGACTCTTAGGAGCAGAGGTGGGAAAAGCTTTCAGAATGAGTAAGGACTGGATGTTACAGGAATTTGGTGTAAATGCTGAACATTTGGAAGCTCTATAGCAGGAGTATTGAGGAAAGTGGCTGAAGATAGTATAAGGTAGAAAAAACGTTTGAAAAAAAATCTTGTACATTATACTGGAAGTTTGGATTTTATTCTGTGGGCAGCAATTAATGGAGGCTTTCAGCCTAAAAAATAATGACCAATTGAACAATCTTTTTCTTTTAAATTAAAGAAAGCTAGAGATACACCTTGAACATACCCAATCTTGTCTGATCTTGGAAGCTAAGGAGAGTCAGGCCTGATTAGTACTTGAATGGGAGAAAGCTAGAGATGATTTGTTTCACTATTTTGACAGAGAAACTAGTTGGGGAACTATTTCAACAGCCCAAGTAAGATGTGACAAGGATCCTCAATGACAGTGCAGATGAGGACAGAGACCTTGGAAGTATACACACAGACTGAAGACAGTGAGAAGTTGACAGAGGGACTGAGGTTTCCATGGTGGAAAGTAATTCAATTAATCTGAGAACACAGGATGAAGGTGTTTTCATTTATTTCACATACCTGTCACTAATCACCTTCCATGTTCCAGGAGTTGCCTAGGAACCTGAAATATCATAACTGAGAAATAGCTCCTATCATCAAGAATCTCAGTGCTTAGTGGGGAAAATGTAGGATTAAAAAAAGTTAAATATGTTATGATAAATGCAATGATGACTAGTGATGGCCAAAGTTTAGAGTGATTACTATGTGTTAGACACTTATTTTAGTCTCTTCAGACTAATATAACAGAGTAACATAGTCTGGGTGGCTCAAACAACAGAAATTTATTTCACACAGTTCTGAAGACTGGGGAGTTCAAAATCAAGGTACTGGCAAATCCCATGTTTGTTCAGGACATGTTTCCTGGTTTTCAGATGACCATCTTCTCATTGGATTTTCACATGGTGTACATATAGTGAAGAAAAAGGAACTCTGTATTTTTTATTAAATTTATTGGGGCAACATTGGTTAATAGGATCATATAAGCTTCAAGTATACATTTCTTTCTTATGGCCTACTTATTTATTGTTAATTGATTATGCTATTACAGTAGTCCCAATTTTCCCCTTTGCCCCACTCTACCCAGCACCCTCCACTTCTGGTGATTCCCTCTCCTTTGTTCTTGTCCATGGGTCATATATATAAATTCTTTGACAACTCCATTTCCTATACTGGCTCTTAACATCCCCCTGCTATTCTGTAACTACCAATTTGTACTTCTTAATCCCTGCACTTTTTCTCCCATTCTCTCAGACTCACCTCCCATTGGCCACCATCCCAATATTTTTTACATCTATGATTCTGCTTCTATTGTGTTTGTTCACTCAGTTTATGATTTAGATTCAGTTATTGATAGTTATGCACTTATTGTCATTTGAATGTTCATAGTTTTGATCTTCTTTTTCTTAATACATCCCTTTAACATTTCATACTGGTTTGGTGGTCATAAACTCCTTTAGCTTTACCTTGTGTGGGAAGCACTTTATCTGCCCTTCCATTCTAAATGACAGCTTTCCTGAATAGAGTAATCTAGGCTGTAGGTCCCTGCTTTCCATTACTTTGAACACTTCTTGCCAGTCACTTTTAGCCTTTCAAGTTTCTTTTGAGAAAGCTTATAATCTTGTAGGAACTCCTTTGTAGATAATTATCTGCTTTTCTCTTGCTGCTTTTAAGATTCTTTTTTTTACCCTTAACCTTTGGCATTTTAATTATAATGTATCTTCAGCCTTGGCTGGCAACTCAGTGGATAGGCACCAGCCTGTGCACCCAAAGGTTGCTGGTTTGAGTCCTAGCCTCAGCACATAACCAGGTTGCAAGCCAGGTCTGTAGCTGGAGGCAGGTGAAAGGCAACCATACATTGATGTTTCTTTCCCTTTCTTCTTCCCTCCCTGCTCTTCTCTCTAAAAATAATAAATAAAATCTTAAAAATAATAATTATAATATATCTTGGTATGGTCCTCTTTATAACCATCTTGTTTGGGACTCTGTTCTTCCTGGACTTGTATATCTATTTCCTTCACCAGATTAGGAAAGTTTTATTTTATTACTTTTTCAAATAGGCTTCCAAATTCTTGCTCTTTCTCTTTTCCTTCTGGAACCCATAGGATGCAAATATTAGAATGCTTGAAGTTTCCCCAGAGGTTCTTTACATTATCCTTGAATTTTTGGATTTTTTTTTTCTTCTTGCTGTATTGATTGGGTGTTTTTTACTTCCTTATATTTCAAATAATTGATTTGATTCTTGGTTTCATCCACTCCACTGTTGATTCCCTGTAAATTGTACTTTAGTTCAGTTGATATAACCTTCATTTCTATTTCTGCGTGGGTCTTTTATAAGCTATTAAAGTACCCACTGAGTTGTTTTGAACTCTGCATCTGATAGATTGCTTATTTCCATTTTGTTTATTTCTTTTCTGGAGCTTTGTTCTGTTCTTTCATTTGGGTCATATATATTTGTCTCCTCATTTTGGCCACCTTTCTATGTTTGTTTCTGTGTATTAGAGCTGCTTTGACTCCTTGTCTTGCTAACATGGACTAATGCAGCAAGTGTTCTGTAGTGTATATTGGCACAGTGTCCCTTGTCTACCAAGCTGTGTACTGGAGGTGCTTCCTCCATGTAGGCTGAGTACTTCCTCATCTTGCAGATGAATTTTGATTGTGGACAACAGGTCAATAGGAGGGATTTACCTAGTTCAGACAGCTTATATGACTGGCTGTGATCTCTGGCCAGCAACTATCTCCCTTTGTGGCTTGTGGAGGTGTTGGGTGGTGCTCTAACATGATCTGTAACTGTCTGCTGGGGGCACAGGCTCTGGGATTTCCTATGTGGTACAGGCCAAAGTCAACTTCCACCTGTGTTCTGTCTGGGGACCCTTGGTGAAAGTTCTAAAGCAATCTGCTGATGGTGGCTGCAAGTGTTGGGCCTAGGGCCCCATGAGAGGGACATGGGCTGTTCTCTCAGTTGTTGCTTATTTGAGAAGATTTAGAATGGTCTGAAGCTGATGCCTAGGTCAGCCCTTCATATGGAAAAGCCACTGTTACCAGGGTGGGAGGGTTGCTTGGTTTGGTCCATAAATTGGATGGAATAGACCCTGAGGTAATCAGGGCAGAGTTGATAGAGATTGAGATCGGGTGCCACCACTGTTGTTCTTTGTGGGGGCGGGCTCAGAAAAGGCACAATAGCTATTGTTTGCAGTTTTGTCTGGGAGGAAGCTGTCCCGCACCTCTTACTTTGATGCCAGACACTTTAATTCCTCTTCATATGCCACTGGTGTCCTTTAAGATGCTGTTCTGGTACTAGAGGCCAGAGGGAGTGAATCTGCATAGGTCTGTGTGTGGTGTGATGCCCTGTAAGAGGAGAAGCAGACCTGAGAATCCTGCTGTTTCTTCTGCTTACCCAACCCCACTGGTTTCTATAGCCAGCAGTCAGGGGACTTATCTTCCTGGCACCAGAACTCTGGTCTGAGTGATACATTGTGGGGCTAGGATTCCTCATCCCCATGACATTGCTCTGTTTTATATCTATCACATGTGGATTTGGGACCACCTGTTTCTGTGTGTCCTCCTTTCCTTCTGGGTGAATGTGGTTTCTTTAATTCCTTAGTTGTCAGATTTTCATACAGCTTAATTTTCTGATGATTCTGAGTGATGTTCTATATTTTGGTTGTAATTTTGCTGTGGTTGTGCCAGGAGGTAAGCTGCATTTACCTCCACCTCCACCTTATGATTTCTTATAGGATCCCTCCTGAGAGGCAGAGAGACAAAGGTAGGCCTGTGGGGCCAGCAGGCTGAGGACAAGCTAGGAGGGGTGCAGGGAGAGATAATGGAGGTCAAATATAATTTTCTATGATACAAGATCTGTATATTGCACTGTGTGCCCATCACCCAAAGTCAAATAATCCTCTTTCACCATATATTATATATTTCTGAGGTTCAGTTTTATATTCCACATATAAATGAAATCATATGGCTCTTAGCTTTATCTGACTGACTTACTTCACTTACCATAATATTCTCAAGGTTGATCCATTTTGTTGCAAAGGACAGTATTTTCATTTTTTCTTATGGCCAAGTAGTATTCCATAGTACAATATACTATATGTACCACCTCATCTTTATGTCTTGGTCACTCTGAATAATGCTGGAACAAACATAGAGTTGCATATATCTTCACGAATACATGTTTTGGGTTTTTGTTGTTGTTGTATTTTGTTTTTTGTTTTTGTTTTTGTTTTTGGTAGATACCCAAGATAAGTATTACTGGGTCATATAGTAACTCTATTCTTAATTTTTTGAGAAAATGCCAGACTATTTTCCATAATGGTTGCACCAGTTTACATTCCTACCAGCAGTGAATGAGGGCTCCTTTTTCTCTACAACTTCTCCAACACTTGTTATTACTTGTCTTGTTGCTAATGGCCATTTAACAGGTATGAGATGGTATCTTATTTTAGCTTTGATTTGCACTTCACTAATACCTAGTAAAGTTGAACATATTTTCATGTACCTCTTAGCCATTTTTATATTTTCTTGGGAGAGGTGCCTGTTCACATCCACTGTCCATTTTTAATTGAATTGTTGCTTTTTGTTTGTTTTATTTGTTTAGCGTTGAGTTTTATGAGTTTTTAATATAATTTGGATATTAACTGTTTGTAAGAGCTGCTGTTTACAGATAGGATCTCCCATTTGGTTGGTTGCCTTTTTGTTTTGTTGTCAGTTTCTTCTGCTATACAGAATCATTTTAGTTTGATGTAGTCCCACTCATTTATTTTTGCCTTTATTTCCCTTACTTTTGGGGTCAAATTAATACAATGATCTCTACAACCAATGTCCCTAAGTTTAGTACCAATGTTTTTTTTCCTATGACATGTATTGTTTCAGATCTTACAGTAAGGCCTTTAATCTATTTGAAATAATATTTTACATGGGGACCAATTGTAATCTAATTTCTCTTTTTTTTTTTTTTTTTAGATGGCTTTCCAATTTTCTCAGCATTATTTTATTGACAAGACTTTCTTTTCTCCCTTAAGTGTTTTTGGCCCCTTTGTCAAAGATTATCTGCCCATTCACGTGTTTTTTTTTTAATATATTTTATTTATTTTGCTATTACAGTTGTCCCAATTTTCCCCCCTCTGCCCCCTGCCACCCAGTATCCCATTCCCTCCAGCAGTGCTCCCCTAGTTCATGTCCATGAGTCATGCATATGAGTTATTTGGTTTCTCTATTTCCTTCATTCTTCTTAACATCCCCCTGTCTATTCTGTAACCACCAATGTGTATGTGTACTTTTATTTTTCCTTTTACATCCAGCCAGTTCACCATTTAATTACTACCTTCTTTCAGCTTCTCAAATCATATTAATACAAAGTTTTTCTTTTTATTATTCCAAAATGCCTACATTAATTCATTTACAGAATTACTCTTTTAAGTAATATGAATTGCAATATTACCAATACATGCAAAAATACATTTACACCCATATATATTTTCACACATATTTAAAGTACATACTGGATTTAGAAGAGTTAATATAAAAAATTTAAAATATGGTAATAGCTTACATAATTATTACATGTTAAATGATAATGTTTTGATATATTGTAGCAAAATTAAGCAGGTTTTTCTTCTTTAATACTTATTTTACTCTGGAATGGTATTTTTGTGAAATATATCACAGAAATGGTGTATTGCAGAACTCACTTTGTGAAAGATGTCCTAGAGACAGTGCCAAACCCGTAGTACAAAAATGAATTTGGTTTTTGAGTCAGATCCTCCCCCTCCAATAATACAAACCAACTTTATTTTAAGCTACTGGAACTACAACTTATTCTTTTTGGAGTTTGCCCTCTTAAATAGTAGATTTATTTATTTATTTATTTATTTATTTATTTAGTCTGTGCACAGGTCTTACTTCTTTCAATACCCTCTGTTTTTCCTCTACATGTGTTTTACAAGTTGAAGCTATCAGAAATAATGGCACTTGCAGTGCTCAGCTGGTTCCCAGAGTAGAAGTTATTATGTCTACTAAGTTGAGGTAAAAAATAAAAATCCCTAGGATTTAAATAATTTTGTAGAATAGTATTCTAGCTATTTTTTGAACTTGGGGTTGACTTCTTATGTGGTCTTAAACTAACCCCTGAACTATTTAAGAGTCTGTTGAGGTAGAGATTAGGTATGTTCACATTTCAATAATAAAGTTTATTATAGCATTAATTCCTTTTCCCAAGCATCCCCAGTTTGGGGGCCTTCATAACTGGAAATGTATATTTCCACAATTTAGTTGAAAGGAATCTCATCTAATTTACATGCTAATGTGAGAATATATATTATTTATGTACACGAATCATACAGTTTAATAATTTGCAAATTCCATCCAAATTAGTCTTCATCTTCAGCATATTTTCTAACCTAAAATTGACTGATTTCACGACACAGCCATGACAAGTTGGTTGCTATTTAAAACATAAACTGCTAACAAAATCTATATACTATACACCCACAAATAAGCACATATTTTGTAACAGTGAATAAGAAAGATAGCATGTCTTTTATGTAATATACGTCCACATTTTCTTACCTTTTTCTTCTTCCTTTACTGCATTTGATTTTTCTGAGTTATTGCAAATAACCTGATTTTCCCATATTGTGAAATGGTTCCAATCTAAGAAAACTTAACCTGCAGTAATGCAGATACAAGTAATGTACAAAATTGTACCTTATTTAGTAAAATCTATTTATAACAAGATCACTTCAAAGCATTCATAAGTTAAAGTTTGTTCTTATCAATTCAGCTACCCTATGTCTGTTAATTCGTACATTTAATTCATTTACCTTTGTATCTGTTCATGTCCCTCTCTGTTTCTTTGTCTTCTTAAAGCAGACCCTTTTGCATTTCTTGCAATGCTGGTTTGATGAAGATGTATTCTTTTAGCCTTCTTTTGTCTAGGAAGCTCCTTATTTCACCTTCCATTTTGAATGACAGCCTTGCTGGGTAGAGTATTCTTGGTTGTAGGCCTTTGTTTTTTGTTGCTTGAAATATTTTTTGCCATTCCCTTCTGGCTTGTTGTGTTTCTGTTGAGAAATCAGCTGATAACCTTATGGGAACCCCCTTGTATGTTATTAGCTGTTTCTTTCTTGCTGCTTTTAGGATTCTCTCCTTGTCTTTGAAATTTGCCATTTTCATGATGATGTGTCTTGGAGTGGGCCTGTTTGGGTTCATCGTTTTTGGGACCCTCTCTGCTTCCTGAGTTTGCATGACATTTTCTCTCCTCAAGTTAGGGAAGTTTTCTGTCATTACTTTTTCAAACAGGTTTTCTATCCCTTGCTCCTCCTCTTTCCTTCTGGTATCCCTATGATAGGGATGTTATTACTTTTCATGTTGTCCTGCAGCACTCTTAAAACCTCTTTATTCTTTTTCAGTCTTTTTTCATTTCTTTGCATTGCCTGAGAATATTTTTCTACATTGACCTCCAGCTCGATGATCTGATGCTCTGCTTTCTCTAGCATGCTTTTGATTCTTTCTACTGTGTTCTTCAATTCAGAAATAGTATTCTTCATTTCCTCCAGGCTGTTATTGATGGTGTCTATGTCCTTTTTAATGCTGGTGTAGGCCTCAGTAAATTCCTTGTAGTTCTCTTGGAATTCTTTGTAGTTCCCCTGGAGTTGTTTGTAGTTTTCTTTGAGCTGGCTGAGCTCATTGAGCTTCTCTATCATCATTATTTTGAATTCCATGTCTGATAAAGTGCTTGCCTCTATTTCATTTTGCACTTTTCCTAGGGATTCCTCCTTTCTATTTGCTGAGGGTTTATTTCTTTGTTTCCCCATTTTAGGTGGCTCATGTTTCCGCTTCTTAGTCTTCTTTGACTTACTGTCTTAGTGGTGTGACCTTCTGTGGTGTAGAGGTGCACTTTTTTTTTACTTCCTGGGTCTGTGCTTGGTGACATCAGCTTGTGTCCCAGTCTGGGCCTAATCAGCCAGTTAGAGACTACCAGAGACCCACTGTTTTTGTCTTTATCCTTTAGTTGTTAATCCAATCAACCTATGATCTGAGGTCAGGTTTAGGCACTGCTGGGTGGGATGGATTCATTCCTATAGGTTTGACTTTGGCTTTCCCCCAGGCTACCACCCTTTGGAGAATATTGGTCTGCCAGCTATATGGGGGATGGGTCAGCACTGGACTTTTGGGCTGCTTCCTCAGCTCTTCCCTTAAAGCCACTGATCCAAACTTTCCCCAAGCATCTCTAGTCCACTCTGCCTTTCTGTGCTGGAGCCCAGGGTAGATGGGTGCCTCTGTAATTTTGTGCATGGCCCCATTAAGAATTCCATTTCTCTGTCAAGCCAGAGGCTTTTAGCTTTTCACATCTGGGTGCTACTTTACTCTCAGCTTTGTAGCTGTAGACTGGGAAGCCCAGCTAAGGGTTTAGATCCTACCCTTCTCAGGTGGACCCCCAGCTGCTGAGATGTTTCTTCATCCCTTCAGCAGCCACCTGTGGGAGCCCCACCAGGCTTCTTGTATCTTTGACCTTCCTCCCGGTCATATTGTGATGAATTGGCTCTTCTGTTCTGTCTGTGGTAATAAGACTTCTCTCCAGTTGGTATTCTTTTGTCTATTCTGGATGATTTCTCCCCAATTAATTTGTAATTCCAGGTTGGCGTTGGGAGGAGATTAGTGTAGCTCCACTTACTCCTCCATCATCTTGGTTTTCAGGGGGTTTTTTCTTGACTGCATCTGATCTCCATCTTTCTTTGCAAATTCAGACTTTTATTCCTTCACCTCTAATGGTTTTGTTGTCAGAAGTTATCCTTATTTATGCTGTAAGTTTGATGGTAAGCCTGCTCATAGTGTTGTGACATTCTTTGATTCAGGTAAAATAATCCCTTTGAGTATTTTCTGCCGTTGAATTATTTTGGATAGTAAATTCCCTTAGCTTTTCTATGTCTGGGAAAGTCTTTATTTCCCCTTCATGCTTAACATGTACCTTTGCTAGGTATGTTATTCTTTTTTGTGCCCCAGTTTCTCTCTTCTTCCCTCTGCATCACTTCTAAATTTCTATCTTTGATATCACTAATTCTTTCCTCCATATAGTCAGCTCTACTTCCCATCCTTGTTAGTTCATTCCTGACCTGATCTCTTTTATTAAATTCTTCATGTGCAGGATTTCTGTTTTAAAGGGTCCTTTGTAAAGTTTCAATCTCTTTGGTTAAATACTCAGTTTGTTCTTTAATTTGTTTTCTGGATATATTAAATTGCCTGTCTGTATTTTCTCGCATTTTGTTGATTATTTTCAGAATGTCAATCTTGAATTCTCTATCATTTATATCACATATTTACATATGTTCAAGTTTGCTTTTTTAAGATTTTTCTTTTCTTTTTTTTCTGAACTGTCTCACTATCTTGGTTATTTCTGGTATTTAATGAGTTTCTTCTCTGTCTAGGCACCTATATACAAGTGGGCCAAAAATATCTTACTATTATTTTCCAGAAGGTGGCTCTGAATCACAAATTTTTAGCTCTGTGAAATCCTAAAGTTGAACCCTGCAGCTGCCATCAGTGGAGTTGCAATGCTTGAGGGTGGGGTTGTCTGGGGGACCCCCACTATCTTCTTTGTTTTGTTTGCTTGGTAACAGTAACCTCAGACCCTCCATTTAAGTGCCCCTATCAGGGTTCAGTCACAGTGCACTCTTTGCTCTGGGAAGATAGTAATTCTATAGAAAGAGTTCTTAGTTTTGTAGATAATGTGCTCTGCACCTTTACACTAAAGATAACAAGATGAGAGTTTTGGGAGTCTACCCTTGGCAGGGCTCTATGACTTTGGTTTTCTTTCTTTCTTTTTCTGGAATGCCAGCTGCCTGGCAGACATGGCAGAACATCCATGCTGTGGTCTTGCCCACATCTCTCAGCTCAGCTGCAAATCTCACTGCTTACTCCTTCAGGAATTACCACTGAGCTTTTCTGTTCCTCCCACTGCTAGCTGCCTCCCTTCTCTAGGCTGAGCCTACCATCAGCCCTCAGCTGCAGGGTTGCATTCATGGCCAGTTTGAGCTCTCCTCCCTCCTTGCTTCCCTATTTGTTTCACTTGCACACCTTTAGATGCTTCAATGCACAAATCTCTTAAACATGCCTGTATGATGAGCAGGGAATCCTTCATTGAGTTATAGCTGCTCAAATTGTTCAAATTTCAGAGAGAGAGAGAGAGAGAGAGAGAGAGACCAAGGGGATCTCTCACATTGCCATTCCTCTTACATCACTCTGTAATGCCTTTTCTTTTTAAAGGAGATCAGTCTCATTTATAAGGGTTTCATCATCATGACTTAATAACTTCCTAAAGGCCCACCTCCTAATACCATCACATTGAGAATTTCAACATATGAATTAAACAGGATGCAAACATTTTATCCATTGCAACATTCTTCTAAATACTTTATATGAAAAACCTCTTTATATTTTTATAACACTTTTTTAAGTTTGCTATTATTCCCACTTTACATGTGAGATAGTAAAACACAGAGAGATTAGTCAGCTGTTCAAAATCACAGAATGGGTAGTGAAGATCATCATATTGTAAAAGATGTGTGGCCCCAGAGTACATCCTATTTACACTAGACATACTTCCTCTCTGATGGTGGTATATACAGGGTATTCTGTCTGTGGAGGTAGATGTGTTAAGAATTTTCTTCAGGATATTAATTTGGAGCAGTACAACATCAAAGTCTATATCCCTAAGAGATTATTATAAATTTAAATTTAGAGGCTGGAAACTAGATGAAAACTAGAGACATAAATACATATGCATATAAATAAAGCAATGGGAGTGTATCTCTAGAGATTATTTGCCCCAAGATTAGAAGACCCTGGTATGGGATCCCTGACACACAGTGAGTGTACAAAAGGACAAGCCAAGAAATGAAAGAATAGAAATGCCATAGCATTACTAGACATAGGAGAGAGTAGGATACAGATACTAGCATAAAATTTCTAGACAGAGGGTGTTAGGTTGAACAGCTGTCTCATCATCTGGCATTAACAGACTCTTTGATCTATAAACTACCTTCTTCAAACAGAAATCATCAATCATTCTTTGCATGACCTTTTGTTCTCTTCCTTTAACAATGTGACTATCTTCACGACAATAAATATTGTTCTCACAAAAACCAACCATAACCTTCCAACTGCTAAGTTCAACCACCTATTTTCATTCCCGCATAGCTTCCCTGAGCATGAGATGGCTAGTTTTTCATTGGAGAAAGTAGTTTATAGAACAAAGAAAGCTATAGTTTTTTAATGCCAGATGATCAGACAGCATTTGGGAAATAATTTTGAGTGGGAAGGGAACAGGTCATTGCAGTTACCATTCTTACAAAGGAACAAGTTAGCCCATAGATTTGGGATGGTCAATCACAGTATCTATTACTTGTGCTTCAGCTGCATCAGATTGCAAGTTAGCAATGTAGCCATAATACACTTTTATTTATTAAGCCATTCATTTATTCAATAAACATTAAGCACTTGTTAGTGCTATGCATGCAAACTGTGTGTATATGCAGATGCTGATATGTGTTCAGGGGGATGGAAGAGGAAATGGTATTGGGAGGGAAAGGCTGACATGGGAAGCCTGCCAGGCATAGCAATCAACATTATAAAGCCAGGGAGAACAAAAGGACACAGCCTGTTCATTTAACTATGTCAAGTGCAGTGTGGCTATAGTGTATGAAGGCTGGTGGGACATATTGTTATTACTGGTAGAAGTTATAGGTCCAAAATCAAGACTTGATGATAGGGAGCTAGTTTGAATTAGATTTTATTTTAAAAATATTAAAAACTATATATCTACCACATTTTAACATTAGTACTAGTAATACTGACATATGCTTCTTTCCCTGAAAAGATGCATATCATTATATTTATGAAAGTAAAATGCATATGCTATACAAAGTTATTTTATTATCAAGTATTCATGTTCTCAGCTGATATTTCAATATTTTGTATCGTATCGTTTATTCTTTCTTATTTGTGACAGTTGTGCATGGTGCATGCAGATAGTATCTCTTCCCTGCAAAACTGCTGATGGAGATAACTAAAGGAATAGCAAGTTTCACTTTGAACCTTGTCCAGTTCACATGCTATAACCACATGGTAAACAAGCATACTGCCACACACTAAAGAAACAGCCTAAATGGCAGTGAACACTGCTTTCAACCCTCCACAGCAATCATTTCTTCAGGGAGAAAAGTTGAAAAAGTAAAGAGAAAAAGATAAAAGAAGAAAAAGTGGAATAAATGAAAAATCAGGGAAGGAAAAGGAGGAAAAGGGAGCAAACAGAAAATCATAGCATAGGAGGTATAGAATGACAACCTCTGTTATAACTGGCATGAGGATGACATATTTGAATAAACATGGAACACTTATTTTGTTTTTGCTTTTCTTGTTGTGGCAGATGGTATGTGAAGAATGAATTGGTTGTAGGTTACAACTTGAGACACTAAACATCATGTATAGTTTTATTTTCCTATAATGTCCCTTTCCCTCAGAAGACAGGAAACAAAGTTGTTCAGTATTTGCTGTGGGACAATACATGTTCAACTGTATGTGTATGTGTGTGGCTGAGATATGGGAAGGATTCCTGAGAAATGTGGAAGAAAAAGGGAATTGACATGTGTTTGATGGGGTTCATTGTAAAAGCTGCTGACTATACCCCACACCCCATTTGAAGATGCAGAGAAAGGTGTTTCAAGGTGTACCCCAAGCTTTGTGAGAACCTCACAGAACATGGCATGCACCTCTCTGATTTTCCTATGACCTGCCATGCCCCTTCCACCCAGGTCCCAGACAGCCCTTTCTTTTCTTGTCTAGTTGCCATTCCACTTTCTCATATTCTGCTCAAATATAAGATATCAAATACCTCCCTCTATGAAGCTTTTCACAGAGCTTTAAGCAAAGTCAATCACCCACATCTAGGCTTCAATACACCCTCCATTCTGTTTCTCTGTAATTAGTCTTTGGTTCCTCAGAAAGTATCAAGGCCAGAGGGTGAAAACTAACTTTGCTCATCCTTTTAAATTTATATGAGAAAAGGGCATGCTTTGGGCTAGTTATTAAAGTAGCTAGTGCATTTTTAGGGTTTATTATGCACCAGGAACTGATGGTTTGATCTACATTTTTAAAATTTGATCCCAACATTACTCCATGTGATATCTGGGAAAAGGAGACTTGGTTCATCTTGTGTAGGTTCCTTGGTGTCTGGAACACTGCCTGCAGCTTGCAGCTGTCCAAGAGCTCTTCATTGACCAATGGAATCAATTAATCAATGAAAAACAGCTTAATGAAGAATGGACCATCCTCATTGGGCAAGTGAGGGACCTGACTCAAGCGAAACTAAGTGATTTGTTACACATAAGATAGGTTGTAGTTGAAAGTATGTCTGCTAAGACCATGGTCAATACTTTTGAAACAATGCAATGGTACTCTATCCAGTTGGCTGGGCTATAGAAACCAGTTGCTGCACAAAACAAAAAATACAAAAACAACAATAACAAGAAAAGACACCATCACACCACCAACAGTACTTTAAACAGAAATAAGATTTAAGTGTTGCAATGATTTTCAAGTGAATTTAATTGATTCAAAATGAGAAGAGTGGGTGGGATTTCACATTCCTACCATTAGCCAGGGGACATGCTTTATAACTCAGAGAATGCCAACCATAATCTGCGTGTTGGGTAAAGGCTGGGTTTATGATGGAAACAGGCATTGTTCTTTCCACTACAGTAAAAAAAGTATTTAATTCTATTTTGGACATATACCAGGAGGATATAGAAAGACTTTTAATTATGTTTTAGAATATTTTACTCATTTATATCCTTCAAATACTAAAATGTATAAGTGGACAGGTAGAAACATTGCTTAAAAATAGTATCTTTAAAAGGTGAAGTCTGTCTCGCATTTGTAGAGGCATTTAAAGTTTTTAAATCTGCTTAGATATTGAAAATGCCAAAAATTTTGAGTGGGGTCAGATTTTCATTCTTCTTTCACTTCATTCATGCCTTCAATAACACAGTGGGTTGACTGAGAACACAGATTTCAGGCACAGAGCTGTGTCACTTCAAACCATAGCTCAGTCACCCAACTGCTGTAGTAGTATATTGGGCAAGTTACTGAATGTCCCTGTACCTCAGTTTACTTGTTTGTGTAAAGATGACAGTAGAATCTCATAGGGTTGTTGTGATGGCTCAATAATTAGAATGAAAAACACTTAGAATACTGCCTGTCATATGAAACCAGTTAATAAGTTTAGTTGTTCTTAGTGACAGGGAAAATCAAGAAGAAAATAATGTCATTGGCATGATAATCCAAATTTCAGCATCTGCTGTCACCCATTCAGATTTAAGTATTATTAAGTGAGATAATTCTATAAGCCAGACACCATAAAAGGTAGCAGGCATGCAAAAATGAATACAAAATGGACTTGTCCTTGAAAGACAAGCCATACAAACTCAACAACCTGTAATAACACAGCTCTCAAGGTCGATGGGTTTGGAATTGTTTATAAAACCTCCACGAAATTGTATCTGCTGACATGAAAATAGCTTTCCATTATTTTGATCATATTCTAAGTTTTTTTCTCTTCAATTCATAGTAGTCAGGGCACTGAAAGAATGTGCACTTAGTACCTGCCATCAGCACTGTTCCTGCTTTCATTTATGTCTTCAGAAGGAGGGGCACTTAGCCAGAGCTCTGAATGATGACTTGGAAAGTACCAATGAAATAGTCCTAGCCTGAAATAATCAGTCCTGTCATTTCAGAGCAAAAAGTCATCATTTTTGCAAACTTCAAGAGAAGCAGGTTGATAAGCATATCCTACACTCTACAAAATGCCACTGGTCTTGCTGTTTAAACTTGGAAGGATTGGTATGTATCATGCATTCCAATTTAGACATTCTATAATTCATTATTTTACATTTAAAAGAAGAGTCCAGCCTGGTAATGATTATCTAAGTCATGATTAATTGAATGGTTTTCTCTTGAGAGTACAGAAGTTAGGATTTGGTGACTCACATCCAAGTCCTAGCATTTCAGTGTTGGAGTGTATTCTGTGACAGGCCAGATCTTGAGAATATTTTGTTTGAGTATAAACAAGGAACATGGGACTTTACTGTCAGCCAATGACATGATTTTCACACATCAAACCAGTTTCTTTGCCCATATCATAATCTAGATACTATATGTAGAATCTGCTTTTGTTTTTGTCTAATTTAATTTTATTGTTGTTCACTTACAGTTGTCCCAGTCCCCCCACCCCCATTTATCTCCCCATCCAAATCTGCTTTTGCCTACAACCCCAGAATTATATAGTTTCAGTACTCTATGATATTGTGTTTTCATACAGTACCCTAATTGTACATTTTTAAATTTGGTTCCTTTATAGAATAAGTGTAGAAGAAACATTAAGGCAAAATATACTAAGGACATGCTAAATTTTCGTTCACCCACAAAAATAATATGATCTTACCTCAGGCCTCTATAATATCACTCAGCAGAAGAGGCAGAGGTCTTGCATTTCACGTTTAGCTACTGCTGAGAATATGCTAAAAGCTTTTTCTCAGAAAAACTGTCATTTTCACAAACATCAGGCTTATAGACCTGCCATTCTCCAGAAAGTCACTTTAATTTGGATAATAACTGAGAGCTTGTCACATGCTAAGTACCTGGAACTATTTCCTACTTAATTCTGTAGAAAAGAAAACAGCATGCTCTGCCAAGCCTCCTCTATTTTCCTGCCTATGTCCTACCACCAAAACATGCTATCCTATATCACACACGCAAAGTTTCAAGTATTTTAGGTCCCTTGTGATATCTTAATTTATGTTGTTTTAGTCCCATCTTTAGAGGCTTCTTCTGCCTTGTTCCTAGGTACATAATTCTGTCTCTCTCCAAAGAAAGCATGGAATTACTATATTAATAGTTATTTTGCAAAGGAAAATAAGATATGAAGGAGAGACGACACCAGCATTACATGTAAATAATGTGCAGAATCCTAGGTATGTGTCATCAGCTCCTGTAGATTTGATATTTCTCTTCTTATAAATTCTGAAGGACACTGACTTAAAAATTAAATACATCTTCTTCCTGAAGATGAAGATTAAGGAAGGGCCCTAAAAATCCTCTGGCAGAAATAAGCACACTAAACACCCAAATCTTGGCTCCTGATATCATTCCCCAAAATAAGGAACTGGAACTGATTGAGAAATGACTGATTCTAGGGCTGAAGTAAGGAATAAGATGAATTTAATAATAGAACTGCCAATGACCAAAGTTGACATTATTTGAACAAAATAAACAAAGGAATATTAGATTATAACCCAAAATATATAATAAATGTCCATGATTCCATAAGTATTAAAAGGATAAATAATAATAACAATAAAGGATTCAAATAATTTATATAGATATTCTAACTTCATTGAAGTGAGATATAATTCTCCACTCCTTAAGTAGGGATTTGATATAGTGATTTCTTTCCAAATAGTACAGTGTTAAAATGGTAAACACTGGGAAACATAACTATAAAATATTGAAATACAACAAACATTACTTCAGCCAGATGACCAAGGTTAATATCAACAGTTATGGATCACATTGCTAGTATGTACCCAATATATGATGTGATGGTAATGATACTTTACGTCTGTGTTTCTTCCCTAAGCCTACTACCCCAGTCTAACCCTGAGAAATATATCAGACTAATCCCAAATGAAGAACATTCTATAAACTACCTTAAAACTCAAGGTCATCAAAGACAAGGAAAATATGAGGAATTGTTAGATTCAAGAGGAGCCAACTAAAGAATAAACAACTAAAGGTAATGTGATATCCTGGAAAAGGAAAAGGATATTATGTAAAAACTTTAAAAATCTTAATAAAGGGTGACTTTTAATTAATAATTATATATCAACATTAGTTCATTACTTGTGACAGTTGTATCATACTAATGTTAGGTATAAACAATTAGAAAAACTGGGTCCAAAATCTTCATACACAAATTTAAAATCCAAAATGTCTAAAAATGTTTTAAGATTTAGAATAATTTTATTTGGTAACAAAACATTACCTATTTTTGTATTATTTTATCCTAACTCTAGTGTAAATATTTATATGTTTTAATTTTTATCTATGTTGTCTGATTTCAGTGTCCTGCTCTAAACCCCTTCTAGTGGGGTTGCAAAATATATGGTCTACATATCACATTGCCTTTTGAAAAATCAAAACATTTGAATTCCAAATTTATTGTTTCTCAAGGGTTTTGGTCAATAACTGTAGATCTTTAGAGTCTATCCTATTGGATTTGTGAAAATCATGTAATTCACATGACAAGCTTGACCCAGTGCCTTTCACTCATATATTTATCCAATAATAATTTATAATTGTTATCGTAGTCACATTTCCATGAGTCAAACAAATTTTCATCTCTGTATCCTGAAATCCTAGGAAGTCTCAGCTATTTGGACAGGTTAAGGAGACATATTTTTTCCCATGAGGACTCTTGCCCACAAGTATGTACACCCTTATTGTGTAACTATTGAAAAAACATTAGCTTGTACCCTTACATTTATGCTGTCATATTATTGGTTGGATCTGTGCAAGAATGTGACCAGTTGTACTGAGTTGAGCTGAAAGATGTTCCAATCATTACTAGGACTTAATTTCTATCTCATAAATTGTGCTTTTCCCATGGATTTTAATGTGTTCTGACACATCCTAAATCTGTGAGGTAAAATGTATGTCAGCATGTTTCCTCTGCTCTTATTTTTTTAAAAGATTTTATTTACTATCTTTAGAGAGCGGGTCAGGGAGGGAGGGAGAGAGGGAGAGAAACATCAATGTATGCCTTTCATCTGCTTCCAGTTACGGATCTGGCTGGAGACCCGGCATGCAACCTGGTTATGTGCCCTGGCTGGGAATTGAACCAGAGACCTTAAGGTTCCCAGGCAGGCACCTATCCACTGAGCCACCAGCCAGGGCTTTGCTCTTATTTCTAAGTGATATAAACAATTATATCACTAGAGCACAATTCTAACCATTTTTCTTTCCCATAAGAGTTACAAGGGAACAAAAAGTGGAATGAATCCATCTCCAGATCATCACCTGTTCTGGTGGTGATCCAAGTGGCACCAGATTTATTTTCATTGAGAGATAACAAAACACAGTGAGGACATACACATTGCTGTCCCTTTTTGGAATCTGGCTCAGGTGCTTCCTTTCTTTTTGTTTGGAAGTCCCATGGTCAAAAGAACCTGCTAATAACCCGACATTCACAGTTATTGTTCAGATGCCAAGAGTGATCTGACCAGGAACATAGTTTCCACATGTTTTTGACTAAACGTGGCAGCCTGATGTGTAAATTCTTCCTGCTCCAAAAACAAAATTCCTTTATTGTGACCCTCCTTTCTTTTTTCCTTTCTGTCCATTGCCTTTTCACTATTTCAACTGATGTTGCTATCTTTTCCTTGTTATTAAGTCACATTTTGAGTTTAGTATTTCCTCCAATTTGGAGCAAGCCATTGATGTGTGACTCAAACACACACACTGAAATCAGCCCACATATTTTCTTTTTGGACACAAAGTACTTAAAGGCATAAGTGTTGGTGCTGACCTTTCTTCTTGAGAATACTTAATTAGAGAAGATCTAATTTTCATTACGGGAACCTCTGCCCTTCAGACTATTGCAAAATAATCGTAAAAAAAAAAAAAGTATTAGAGTATAATTGACATATAACAGTATATTAATTTCAGACATATAACATAATTTATTTTTTATATATTGCAAAAATGATCACCAAGCAAGTGTAGTTACCGTCTTTCACCATATGATTACAAAAATTAATTTTTATGTTATAAAAACTTCTAAGATATACTCTCTTAGTAACTTTTAAATGCCCAATGCAATATTGTTAACTATAGTCACTATGCTGTACATTACATTACATCTTATGCCTTGTTTATTTTATAAGTGGAAGTTTGTACTTTTCACCCATTTTGCCACCCCCACCCCCACCCCCACCAACATCATCATCAGTCTGTTCTCTGTATCTGTGAACTTAGTTTTGCTTTTGGATTGCATTGACCACAGGTGTGCATCATAGTAACACAGAGGTTATTTCCCTCGGAGACCATATCATGACAACATCTGTGATGGTATTAGCTATGTGTAGCTATGATGGTTTTAGCTGCTTATAACGGAAACAAAGGAAGAAGCAAGTACACAGACTGATTTGAGTCTAACACTCTCAACTCTCTTCCCCCACCTAATGCCTTGTAAATACCCCTATACATGATAGTTGGGAGCCTGAAATTTCAATCAGTAGAACTTTAATCAAAGGCTTTGGCCCCTATTATGTTATTTTCATTTAGTATCAATATGGGATCTGAAAGTAAGGGTAGAGTGAAAAAAATGTAGAAGGTCATGGGCACCTGAGATAGGAAGAGGTGTAATTACTAGGCGTGAGGGGACAAAGTAACTATTGCTTATGGAAGACAACATGTGAGTCTAAACCCCTTTTGAAATGGCCTCTGTTACCAAGAAAATTTACACCCCTACATCTCCAGTTTAAAAAACAAAAAACAAAAAACAAGTGTCTGTTAGTCATCCACAAAGTTCTGTTTCTCAAAGCACAGATCATCTATTTTAAAGAAAAAGACCATTACACTTGTTAGTGATCTGAACATCTTAAATGCATTTAAAGCTCTACCAATAATTAAACCCAAGTCTAAGCTTCAAACGTATGACTTGTTAACTGTCCTCAGTTTTGGTACATCTGGAACTTCTTTAGTGACTTGATCTGATTAGTCATTTTCTCTTTGTTCCCATTTGGGTGCAAAGAGAAACTTAGTCCTTTCTCTCTCCCTCTGCCTTTAGTCCCCCTATGCAAATAAGATGACAGGTGAAAAGAAGATTTTTCTAAAAGAAAGAGTTGTCATCATTGATGTAATCATACCAATAATAAAATTTAATTTTTAGTCAATTATCCAGATAATTCACATCAAAGTGCACCTTAACCTTCTAAATGATTTGGATAATGGCTATAGTTCTTTCATTTTCCAAGAATAGTTCCTATTATAAACTTTAACTTTCTTTATTCAAATTTAAAATTTCCTGTAAAAATTTAATTCTAGATTTAAAAAATATACAGAAAACTATACAATAAGTTAAATTTGGTGATTCAAAACCTTTGCAATGTTGCTGTAATAGGTTGCTTAATAGAAAGAGAAAATGTGGCTCAAGCAAGAGAGAGGTCCTGTGAGCATCTTTTTGGAGGATTTATTTTCTTGTTTTTAGATTTACTGAAAAGTAACTTTTTTCAAAGTGAGTTCTAAAAAACTCTTAAAAATCTATATCTCTACCCATTTGTCCTAGAACACTATTAGAAAAACTGAATGACTTATGTAATTACTAAGTAAAACTGACTACTGATTTTTAGAGATTCTGTTCATTTTTAGACAAAATTCAGAGTTGTCCACAAAAAGCAAGTTTCTGTTTTAATTATTGTAAAAAGTATGAATGCCAAGACTATCCCCCTTTGCTGCCACTTGTTCTGTCAATGAGATGGCTTGTAATATTTGTCAAATATTACAATTATTAATCAAAATTATTATTTCCAAAATTAAGATTAGATTATATTCATAACACTTTCTTCTTCAGGGAATATTTTGTCTCATGGTTGGGGAGAAAGGTTTTCAAGTACTTATGAATGAGCATACAGAGATTTAGATTTTTCTGCTGAAACATGAGATAGGCATTTGAGAGGGTTCGAGAGACAAAAACAAAGAATTCCTAAACAAGCTTATTTTTGTAAAATAAAAGCATTTAGCTTAATGATGACACTCTTAGCCCTAGAAGTCAAGTTTAAATTCAAGATTCCCCCTACCCTCTAAGTGCTATGTATTGGAAACACTGTTAATAACTGAAAATATAGACATGAATGTTGCATGGTCCCATCCTTTCAACACTTAAGAATTTAAAAAAAGAAAACAAATCATGCTGAAAGAAGGAAGTGCTTGTTCATGTTGACACAGGATGGACTGGGGAGGAATTGGGATATCAAGATAGGAAGCTATGGTTGTAATCCTGCTGTGAGGTAACATCAATAAAAAGAAGAGTTGGTGACGGGAATGAAGAAGACACAATGAAAAAGATACTCTAAAGATTAAAACTCAGTAATTAAAAAGGCTGGAGGAGAAAAGGTAATTTGAAGTTCAGAATGAGGGAAGTTGGAAGGGGGTGTTGTTTGGCAGGAAAAAATGGTTCTATCTATCCTTTCATTTCACTTACCAGGAGTTCCATACATTTACTGCAATTATCTGAAATGTAACCCCCAAAATGAACCATGATAATAACCCCCAATAATAAACTATAGTCAATCCATATAAGGTTATACATTATTTTTATCTTTGGCTAAGATGGTATTAATTTTTATTTTAGGTATTTCCACTTAGTTCAAATATATTTTTATTTAAAAATTTTTTTTGAGATTTTATTTATTATTTTTAGAGAGAGGGGAAGGGAGAGAGGCAGAGAGGGAGAGATGTATCAATGTATGGTTGCATTTCACCTGCCTCCAGCTGCAGACCTGGCTGGGGACCTGGCTGAAGACCTGGTTTGCAACCTGGCTTGCAACCTGGTTATGTGCCCTGGCTGGGAATTGAACCAGCGACCTTTGAGTTTGCAGGCCAGCTCCTTATCCACTGTACCACCAGCCAGGGGTCACTTAGTTAAAATATTAATGCATGGTAGATGAGAAACAAGAAATCAGAACAAGGAAAAAGGTGGGGAAAATAATTTCCAGAGGCAGATACACTGACATCTATGAGTCATGGCTGACTGTCCAACTTTTAAAATATTTTAGGCTTCAAATTGTTAAAGTTTCACCTGATTTTATGTTTTATCATCACTCTCTTGCCTTCTTCTGAATCTTTACCATGCACCTTGGCCTCAGACTGATGCTTGAGCCAGAAGAGTTCAGTTTGGGAATGTCTTGATGAGAGTTGGTGGGGTCTCCTGGGGAACATGCTCCTGAGTCAGGTTACTGGCCCAGTGCATGGCAGGCAGCCAACCACATGTTAACAACAATAGCAACAACAAATAATACACATGCTTCTATGGCACTGGGCCAAGTACTGTTACAAGTGTTTTACATGTATTAGGTTATTGAATCTTCCCCATTAAAAGCTGTCATAATGCCTGCTGCACAGATAAGGAATGGTGCACAGAGGTCACACAGGGAATAAGGTGACCTAGGATGCAAATGCCGAAAGTCTGAGGTCCCACCTCCCCTCTTACCTACCACTCCACAGCACACTATATCTACTTACTGTTGACAGCTGGTAATTAGCTTTTCCAAAGGAAGTAGGAATAAATTAATTTCAAAGTATTCAAAGCTTGCAAGCTGTGGACATGTAAAGCTAAAGATAATATATCCAGGCTGGTATTTTGTGTTTCAAACCATCCTTTCATTCAAATAGTCTATGCCATAGCATATTTTCTCACAGTTGACTTTACAGATAAATATATTCATTCAATGAATTAATGAACTATACATCCATAAACTAGTACTATGTGCTATTCTTGTCATTTTTATCATTTTTATCATTTTATCATTTTTAAGATTAATAAACCAAGTTATTGAGCACCCTCTGCTCTACAATTTCTGATTAACCTATTATATTGATCTAGATGGATTTCTTGCACAACACACATTCTAAATATTTAATTACTCTTCATATATAGAAAGTATCATATGATAGGAAGATGACAGGAATAAAAGGAATAAAACTTGGAACAATATATTAATATACAGCATAAATAATTCATTTTTCTTTATTTTTTCCCATTATATTATCTAAATTATAAAACTGATAACTGATCATTTTAAAAGGAAATGATAACTATGTTTATTTAAAAATAGTATCTTTCTTTTTTTTTAATTTTATAATTTTATTGTTGTTGTTTCACATCCATCCCCTTTTTGCTCCCCTCTGTCCCCCTCCCCACCCACCCATTCCCCCCAAAGTCAAAT